>CAVNYN010270784.1:0-11098 GCA_963692815.1 Nyctanthes arbor-tristis | reverse complement strand
CATTATTGATATAGAGAAAGATGTGCAATTTTTTTGAGTTTTCTATGGTGTGTTATTCCCTGGAAAAAATGAAAATAAGATGCTACTAAGTATATATCATGTCATTCCTTGTGTTATCTAGTGCGTTAATATAGCATTATTATTTTGGGTATTTTTAAGGTTTCCACCATTTTTTTTATACAAGGGTCAATGGATTTTTTTTTTCTTTAAAGATATTTCCATTGATTTCAAAAGGTATCCACAAATGGGGGATACCACTTGAATTAAGGTTTCCACTTGAATTCATTACTTTGTGCTGCATGACATTTTGATGACATATGAAGTAAAGAGAAATGTTATTTGTACATGCAAAGTGTACATTGATTTCTATGTTTACTTAAATATATGTGGCCCTATTTTCCTTAAAATGACAACTTTAGTAGTGTTAATAAATTTAGAATGTGCATAAAAATTTTGTACCTTTTATAATTTATATGTACAAATAGCACTCTTCTTATAAGTAAATGTATGCGATAATCCAAGCTCTTTTATTGTTGTTGTTGTTATTATTATTATTATTATTTGGGGGGTTTAGGGGTATTACAAGTGTCATTATGGTCAAACTCTGCATGCATATATTAATATATGAATTAATCTACTCGTACAGATAAATATTTATATGTGTTTACAGAAAATGTGTAAAATTACAATTTTACTCAATATTGTGTAATAAAAGAAATAGAGAATAAATAGATAAAATTATAATTTTATTCCTTATCTGTAAACCTATTTGTATACTAATCTACACATATAACATCACTCTTAATATATAGTAAGCTAGCCGTCAAATTTTAATGTTAATTAACGGTGAGGCCAACTAAAAGTGAAATTTTGAACTAAAGTTCCGTTTTGCAGCTGGGCAATTCACTGACCAACATTTGAAATTAATTCCATATAATATTACTTAACCAACCCTTTCTCAATCAATCAAACTAACATTACTTACATTTCATTTTAACCGACCAAATAATATTTGTCTTTATTAATTAAGACACGTAATCTCTTTCAAAGTCATTATCATAATGAAAGCTCCTAGATTTGATATAATTTTAAATAACTTGATGTAAGAGAAAGCATAAAATAAAATACTGTCAAAGTAATTATGTTAAAAAGTCCGTTAAAATAATATTGTAACTGTATAGCACCTTCGAGTATATACACTGTATATAGTAAGCTAGCCGTCAAATTTTAATGTAAAGTGACACTGTTCGAATTGAAGTTCCGTTTTGCAGCCAGCCAATTAAATAATACTTTATCAAATGTTCATTGAACAAATATTTTATCAAATGTTGATTGAACAAACTTTGAAATTAATTCCATTATATTATGAATAAATTTCACTTCAAGAAAAATAACTTACATTACATTTAAGAACTTGAGCTACTCTTTTAGTTCAAACTCTGGTAAACATATTTTGTTTTTCTTTTATTATTATTATCATCATTATTATTATTTGAAATTTTAAGTGTATAATTTCGCCTCCATTATTGAAATTTGAAAATATTATAGCTGCGGGCAACAAAAATGCCCCCACAGACTGCCCCGAGTTTCATGTTAGTTTTAGATTTTTATTGTTAATAATAATAAATTAAAAAATAAAAATGGGACTAGGTAGGAAGGGGGAGTTGTCATCCTGTTTGTAACGTTGTTCCAATTGTTTAGGCAGGTCTTGCGGGGTTCCAGTATGACTTGCCATCTTTATAATTTATGAATCTTAATTACTCATTTTTACTCGTCAAAATATACAAATAAAACGTTAATTGGATTTGGGGTTAATTTTTAATTGAGCAGCACAACGACACTCGTGAACTTTTGTAAGGCTACTTTTGCAAACTTTTGGATAATATTATTTATTAGCCGTGATGGACCATAGAGAAAAATAATCAAAAACACAAAATGCTTTAATTCCTGTTTGACTGCTCACTATATAGCCCTTTCTGATCAATTAGTCATGGTAAAATTTAGTTATCTTTCTTGTGTACATAGAATATCTGCTTTGTAAAGACACGTGATTATCTCTTACAAAGTCATGATCTTACTTTTCTTTTTCTTTTTTCTTTTTTTTTTTTTTTGGCCTCTTAACAAACTTTGTCACTACATCAAATTAATGCATGTTTTACATTAAGCTGATGCTAGTTCATGAGAGTTACTTCGCAAAAAAAAAGGGGAAATTTCAAATTCATTTGAGCTATTATCTCATGAAGCGTGCTTATGTACAACATCATTTGGATTTGATCATAGAAAAGAATCTCTTGTAACCAACCAACTTATCTTCTATATAGGACTAACAGAACATTTGATACATGATTGATTTTGATATTTAAACAATTTGATTGGCTCGTATACAAGAGGGTCAAATATATGTAGGGGATAATACCGTCTATCATACATGAATATCAAGCCCTACAGGCAAATCGGATGTTAATTTTTAGCGCACTAGTTTGAAAAACAAGCCCTGTTCAATTTTTGCCAAAGAATTCTAAAATTATAAAATGAGAAACTATACTAAAAACGCTATAGTCCAATATAGCTGTCGTATTGAGGCAATAAAGGAAATAAAAAGATAGATCAAGATTGCTAATCAAATAATACTGTAGGATGACTTGACTAATAAGACCTTCCTATATATGATCGAAACGGATGTAGAACGAATCTACAACTCACACAAATCAATAACACCTTTAGATTGAAATTCGAAAGACACTCAATTTGTACTCAAAATCAACGATTTAAATTAACTTATATTTAAGATTTAAATAGAAATTGATTAACTTGGAAATCAAGTAAGAAAATAAAATAAGAAGATAATTAAATATTATGAATCCTAAAACCCTTACTAATTAATCGGCTAAACTATATAAAAGACATAATGTGCTGGAACTTCTATAATTCTCATCTACATCATGCACATGTCATGACACATTTGATTGAGAGCATTTACCAGATCCAAATTTTAGATAATATCAATTTATATAATTAGGAGAGAGATAGAAATAAAAAAAATTTAAGTCTCTTGACATGATTGAACTATATTGACATGGGTATAGACTAGCATGGAATGAACTATATTGACATGATTAAGGGACAAGGAATTAAAAGTCGAACGAGAGTCTTCACTTCCCCAATCGAGGGTTGATGAATCCAACAGTAAGCTTGTCAATGGTTCTTGAATTTTGATGCAAATAACCTTCACAAAATATTAGAGCTTTTCAAGTTTTAACTCAAACTTCATGCCCACACATACCCGTCGTTTCGAGTTTAGGTACCCAAAACCCATAAATTTCAACTCAATACACAATCAGGTTCGGGTATATTCAAGTAATCCGTTCAAATATGGATTTTTTTGCCTCGGCCTAGAATTAATCAATGGTCCCGATCATTGATTTTTTGGTAATTTTATCTCTACCTTCATATTTCTTTTGCCGGACTCATCACTGATTCCATTTGTGTTTAATTTTCTCCATTTTCATAAAGCTATTTTTGTCCATCTACGGCTAAAAATTTGAAAAATATTGTAAACAAAGTTTCAAATTAATTAAAAAAGAGTAATTGTTTTAATTTTTTCAATAATGCAATTTATTCTAATTAGTTTTCAACCATTATAATTATTATTATTTTTTTGCAGCTCAACCATACTAATTATTTTGAGATTGTATTTGATTTTTTTTTTAAATTTTAAATTATGACAGGAGAAAAATGCCTTTGTAAAAATGGAGAAAATAAAACAAAAATGGATGTAAGGATCACCTCTACCAAAGAAATATCATGAAGGTAGGGATGCGATTTTCAGAAAAATTAAAGATATGGACCATTTGCATAATAATGTCAAAAGTAGGGACTTTTGTACCAATTACCCTTATATTTTTTAAAAATACATTAGTCTCTTAACCGTGCGCCGCAAGGAAAAAAAATGAACAGAATTCTAAGAAAATCGAAATAAATAAAAAATTCAATATTAAATATATAAAACTTGAATGATGACAGATTAGTATACAACAATAATAATATTTACCATTATGATTTTCACTACTTTAATAAAATCCAATAAAATATACTTATATATAAAAGTTTACAATTTTGTATACAAATTTAATTACTTAACACGATACACTCCAGTAAAGTTTGAAAATATTTTATTCGATCTTTAAAATTTTGAAATAAATCAACATTGTGTAAAACTAATTTGCTCTACTTATTAGTACTAACGGTAATAGCAAATAGCCAACATAATTATGCCAAGTTGATTTAAAATGTTAAACACAATTTTACAAAAATATTGTGACACCCGTATGACACCCATGCATACTTAAAATAAATTATATACTATCTACGTCCCAAAAGGACAACTTTATTTTTTCACATAAATTAAGAAAAATTCATTTAATAGTGTTACAAAAGCAAATTTTAACATCATTGACCAATTATACACTTTGTTTATTGATTATTCCACTTGAATAATTTTAGCTTTTATAACTATGTACATTAAATAGGGGTATATGAGAAAACTAATATTTGAACTACTTTTTAAAATAAAAACTGTCCTATATTTTGGCCTATATGAGAAAACTGTCCTATACTTTTTAAAATCACCAAAATTTTTTCAATGTTGACGTGCAATAATGGCGAATTTCTCCCCAGAGTCTTTCCGCCGTCGTTGCGTTTCCGAAGAAATCCCCAAAGTCTTCTTTTTTCTTCGCTCCGTCACGTCCTTTCTGGTTCGTAAAATAATGAAATTCCAATCTCCAAAATTTTTCCATGTTTTGAAAGAATCCCCAAAAGTAAAAAATAATCCTTTATCTTGGTTTCTCCCCAGGTTGCACACGTGGCCCCCTCGGACGAATCCTTTATACATAAACCCTCTAAAATATTTTGAAAGAATCCTTTATTTTGAGAGAATCTCGATTCCATAAGTTTCTCTAAAATATTTCTTATATTTATACATAAACCCTCTAAAATATTTCTAATTTTTCAAGAATAATTTTAAGTTCAGAAAATATTTTGGGAGTCAACCAAACTTCCTTCCCCGAATTTACTTCAGTTTAAGGTCTTCTGAAAGTAAGCATATCTAAGCCTTAAACAAAGTTCATTTCAGATTGGTAAATTTCTTAAACTCCAATTTCTTTTCTAAAATTTGTTGAATTGTGTCTATTTTTATTCAACTTCTTCATTTATTTCGTAAAACACAAATTTCAATAAATACGCAAATATTAGACATTGAAAGTAATCAAAGTATAAGGAAAATAAAACAATTTATATAACATTTATGCACTTCATCAAAGAAGGGAACTTTGAATCCTATTTCTGTTTTTTAGCAATCATTCTACTGCAATTCAATTTACCACGAACTCTACCAAGAACTTTGGGTGGGAAAATTACAGTAATAAAGTGTACTGAGACTTAGTTCTCTTTATTAATATATATGTGCATATATATAGATTTTCAAAAACAAAGAAAACTATGTATAAACGGATAATATATCGAAAATAATTGGATGTTAATTTTAAACGCATGCGCTTAGAAAAGTACTGTTCTATTGTTGCCAAAGAATCTAAAAAGTACAAATTGAGCAAAATATTTACGTAGAAAACGACTGGTCCCATTTAGCGGCCGACAGTTGTATTTATGCAAAAAAAAAGAAGGACTAATTCAGGAGTCAATACAGGAGAAGCCGCCTAACGAGAACTTCCTTTATGATAAAAGGGAAATGGGACTTCTGAATGGCGGTGGGAAAAAAAATACAGATGACAATGGGGCAGGTCAAGAAGGGAAGGGTCATGGGACGGGGTGGGGGTGTCATCACGACTCATGAAATAAACCATCAATTTTTTTCAATTTCAATTAATATTATGTGAAACGCATTATTAATTACATATATCTCAATTTTTATGTATTTTTAGAATTAATTTTATTAAAAATTAAAATAAAATAAGAAAATTCTTTGTGAATCACGGGTCTATGGGACAGGTTTAACCTGACCCAGATTCGCCTGGGACCCATAGTAGGGCAGACAATGCTATCCCATACCCTTCCCTTTGGTCCCCACGGGTTTATGGGTTGACGGATCAAATTGCCATCTCTAAAAAAAAAAGTCTAGAATTGTAATATTTTTTACTAATAAAAACTTGCATGTGTATCTCGAAGCCCAAATTAAATAATAGATTAGAATTTCTAAATCTGCACGTAAGTTTGGTACATGTCAGATTAACATATAAGAATTACAAATATCACAGGATATATTAAAGAATAAAAATCTCACATCGAAAAAGTATTAAATAAATAATCAACATATAAGCATTTAGGTTGCCCCTCTTAACAAAATTAACCTTTTATCATGAAACTTCAAGTCTTAACGTATGTAACCGCCTAATCTTATACCAACATACTGGCATGTTATTATTGAGCTAACTGATGCATAGAAACAAGAGAACAACAAGTAGTAATCGTTGGTAAAATTACATGCCAAGTTATTGGCAAGAGATATTTTTTTTATACTAATCTAATCACATCACATGCTCTATTTTTTTATTTTTTTTTTGTATATAATAAAATCAAATTGCACTAATAGATGCAGATGAAACCAGGAGGACACTATTAATTATTTGTAGATTTGTAGATTGGAAAAGCTTGAGGTATGTCTTATAATGGCATTAAATTAATTAACTTTGCATAATTTTAAAGAAAATGTATTTACACATTAAATAACATTAAATAAAAATGTATTAGTCGCATCTCATGTTGACTTGGAGCTTTGTTGATCGGAAATCTGTCTTATAATCACATTATATTAAATAAATATTGCATGATTTTAAAAAAGGAAAAAAAAGATTAATAATATGATATCTGCTAATTGGTTAGGGCTTACAATTAAAAACTAAAACAATTGTTCTATTCGTCCCAGAAAAGCGTACAAATTTATTTTATAAACATTTGTGACCATGTGATAGCAATTGCTTTAAAAGTATGTTGTAATGTGTTAAAAAATAAGAACCTACCACATGTATTGTTTGTGCGACCTTTCTACAATTTTTTTTTCTAATTACATGTAGCATAATTCAAACCAAAATCATTTCATAATGTAATGTAAAATTTTTCATTTGCCTTTTATCAACTAATTTTTCTTCTTACCATAAGACTTGCAATGTAACTTTTGAAAATCATTACACAAATTATAATGTGCACACAACTTTATATTTATTTAAATATTATTTACTCTATCTTTTTTGAAATCACAATTTTTGAGAGATCGGAAGAAATTTTATATAACTCATATGTATAAATAACAATTCTCATATTTGCTTAAATATAATACTCTCACTGTCCCAAAAATATATTCCTCCATTCCTTTTTTATTCGTACTAAATTATATTCCTTTATTCTTATTTAACTTCTTAGTTATACCTCTATTTATTATTATTATGCATAATAATCAATACTTAAGAAGATCTATAGTAAAATATTAAATAAATCAAGGAAATATTAAGAAATATATTTTTAAATTGTAGATTTCTAACAATATTAATTGTATTTTCTTAATATATGTGAAAAATAGAATGAGAATATCTTCGAGTATGTGTGTGTATATATATATATATTAATAAATTTAAAAAAGGACCAAGAGAATCGATTCAAACTTAGAGCACGTGCTCTCTTTTTCTAGTACGTATTTTGACAGACGGCAAAATAGAACGTGAAATGTCACCACAAGAGTCTAAATTTACTTCATTACCCAACAAACAGTGAACAGTATACAATTATTTAAAAATGATAATGATATAGTAATGCCATATCACTGTCCATGAGACAACAATTTTTAATTGCCAACCACATCTGACCATTTTCTCACTCCCTGTACCCACACGGTCAACATGAATTAGTATTCTGTTTATTATTACTAGACGTACAATAATGAAGAATTTTTAAAAATATTACAAGTAATTATTATTATTATTTATTTTAAGGGAAGCTTGTAATTAATTGTTAACTGTTGAGAACATTAATTTTATTCTCAAGCATAATGGTATGACGACAAAGGCACAGCAACAACGCATAGGAGAATCCTAAACACCATTATCCGGCGTAGTAAGAGCCTAAAAATCACATTTGAAGATGGTGTTTTACCCCACTCGGTCTTCCTCGTCACCCTCAAGGCCAACCAAAAAAAAAAAAAGAGAGAAAAAAATAGAAAAAGAAAAAAAGAGACTTCACAACGATGCTGGCATAATCCCGCACCTTAATTAAACAACTTGTCATGGAAGAAAAATTTTAAAAATGTCTCAAGTTAGACTATCCACAAGACATTGAGTCACTTGTTAGTGGTACCTATTAACTAGAAAATCACAAAATTTCTAGAGAGAGTAATACTCTCCTTTTAAGGAGAGTACACTCTCCCATGACACCCCTTGATTGGTGGAAATCAGGGGGCCAAAATCAGGAGGGCCCCCTGATTTCCACCACTCAGGGTGTGCCATATAGAGGACGAGTACTACTCTCTATAGAAGTACTCAGAAAATCATGTCTTAGTGTGTTAGCTTTAATATGTTTGTAATTTTGTTCTTTTAAGGAACCAACATTGCCTAAAAATGTAACAAACCGTTGGTGATTTTGAAACCACACTTAAATATATATTTCTTTCTCAAAAACAAAAATCTATATATATGTATATATATTAAAGGAAATTAATCTGCGGTACCTTTGTATCGCAATTTTCCCTCTAAAAGTTTATTAATAGGGTCTTTTTCAAGATTTTATTTTCTATTGTGGTAACTTGAGGTAGTCTGTAACTTTCAATTTTTTTAAATTTTTTTCTCTTCCCCCTTATCCATTTCTCTAATCATGCTTCTTATCTTAATTTTTTTCTGTGCACTTGTGCTGTTGCCTGGCGTATTTTTTATTTTATTTCACGAACACAAACCTAAACATCTAAACTTCAACTAACTCTCGAATTTTGATTTTATGTCTATTGTATGTTTTAATTTCACGTCTTTAACTTTTATGGATAACTAATTTCAAGCCTTTCTTTTTTTGTTTAACCCATAATTTTTTTGGCAAGATATATATATATATGTATTTTTTTGGTTAATTGTGACAATATCATCAAGCGGTATGATAAAATTAATTTCATAAATAAAATGGTAGAGTATGATAATGGATGACATCACAATTCAATTTAGTAATTAATACATAATTATCGTCGTTCAATTGCTTAAATTATAGATAAATTTTATTATCTAATTGTCTAACCGATGGATAACCATCCATATGCTTGAAATTGCTTTATATATATACACGCGCGCGCCCACACACACACACATCCATACAAGGGGATATAGGGAGTACGGAAATTCCGAGCTGGGTAGGTATGGTTGAAACTCGAAACCTCTAGCCCAAAATACGAGCATCTTAACCATTATAGCACAATTCAAACAACAAATTTATATTTTATAATTAATGGAAATTAAACATATATATAGTTAATTTAAGTTAATTGAAAATTGTAATTGTGATTTTTTATTAATTTTTCCACGTATGAATAGTAATAATTATGACTAATTTTTCTTAAAAATATATATATGACTACTTTTATATATTATTAAGTTACATCATCTTCTCCTTTCAAAAAAATAAAAAGTTATATTATCTTCAAGTTGTCTGGCTTTATGGGTTTCAATTGAAAAATATTGTCACAGTATACGATACCTCGTAATTAACAATTATTTCGTACAATGTCATTTATCTAAAATAATGCCTAAAAATAAAATAATATTTATTTGCGTTAACGATAACAATCAGATTAAAATTTACAGTAAATAACAGCTTCATTAACACGATAAGAACAAATTTCATAATTATTTTGGTTGATATTAAAAATTAATTATTTCTTATATTAGGTGTGTAACGTAACCTTTTCTCAGAAAAAACAGTATGTAACGTAATCTTAGAAAACTCCACCATACAAAAAAAAATTATAAAATTTCATATTATTTAATTTTAAAATAATTACATATATTCTTCTCGTGCAACCCACGAGTGAGAATTTATTAAATAAATAAAAAAAAGTAAATAACGCAATCCTTAGTAAAATTTTCAAACTAGTCAATAGACCAAATAAGCAGATAATAAAGACTGGAAAAACAAGCACAAAGGCTACACGACAAAAGCATATATGTATTGCTAATCACGTACGTAACAAATTTATACAGTTTCAACCTTGGTTGGCGCAAATTTTATATGCATGAGCATAAATATAAATATTAGCAAATATATACCAACTGAGCTACTTCTTTAATTTTACGATAGAACCTGCAAGTCATAATATATACTGTCGTAACCAATAAGCACATTGAGTAATGCTTGGGACTAGCTAGTTCATGATTTTCTATAGAACTAGATTGGATTTTTATATAAAACTCGACTACGTACTAATAGAAAACAAACAACTCATATCTATATTAAAATTAGTATGCGGCAAAATAACATCAGATATTTGGAGCCCACCCAAATAGAATAGCAATAACATTGCTTGGCAAACATAATAGAACTTTCAAACAATGGTCGGAATATAATGTTCAAGCAGTGACGGCAACGATATTAATTAAGCGATCCAGCAATTTTTTTCCAGTGCTGATATTTCCTTTTCGTATATAAAGGAGACATCGTCCATGCATTTTTTCACACCAAAACAAACCAACACAATGGAGATCCAGCAATTTCTCCCCTTTAACTTCATTGCTTTCTTAATTTTCGTATCCGTCCTCTTTTTCTTGGTTAAGGGATCAAAGAAATCGAATTCCCCTGACAAGCACAAAAACCTGCCTCCGAGTCCATGGAAGCTACCATTCATCGGACATCTTCACCACATGATGGGTCCAATCCCGCACCGTTCCCTCAGAGATTTAGCTAAAAGATATGGGCCAATCTTCCATCTGAAACTCGGTGAAGTTTACACTATCGTCATATCTTCACGGGAAATAGCTAAAAAAGTGTTGACAACTCATGATCTTGCTATTGCGGATAGGCCCGAGAGTATAGGGATGAAGATTTTGTGGTACGAATACACCGA
>CAVNYN010270782.1:0-47268 GCA_963692815.1 Nyctanthes arbor-tristis | reverse complement strand
CATTTAATGCCAAATCATTGCCACATCAAGTGGAGATTCATGTATGATAGAGGTGAAAAAATATTATTCATCCTTAAATACATCACATAATAATCACCTTCTTTTCATATAGAATAGCATACAAACTTTCTATACATTATAACATTCTCATATTTAGAGAGCTAGATATGGAATCCATTGACGGTGTGAACATGGAATTTTTTTTTTTTTTTTTTTTAAATTAGGAAATAAATTTTATGATGAAATGGCTGCTTCTATTATATTTGTACAATTCATCCTTGCTTTGAAAATGTTGTTTTACTTTGATTTCACTATTTCTGCAACATTGGTTGTACAGTTTCTGCAACATCATCTCAAGCTTCTACAAACGTTAGATGCCAAGAGGACTGTGGACCAAGGAATATCTGACCCCAAGGGGAAGGCTGTTTCATCCTCATCTCTGTCTACTTCAGACCTGAGTGAGAATAGAATGTCGGAAGGGACATATAGATAGATAGGCCATCAGAAGTACCGAGGTTTACAAGGAGCATAAGAGTGAAGAAATATATGCTATAACTAGCGAAGAGTCTATTTGAATTCTTTTCAAGATCTAAGATATCTCATGACCTTGAAAACCATTGTCCAAGAATTCTGCATAGAGTTGTGTTTGTGCTTTTAGGCTACATTGCTCGTAAGCCATGCACTTGAATGACATACATACAAAACTAGACGGAGCCTTAAAATAGGAGGAAAGCAATGTATCCTATTGCATTTTTATGGGCTTCTCCTGTATTCTATAGTAGTTTTTTGGATTGAACATTCGGTTATAAACCAAATGTTATTACAGTTTCTCTTGAATGCAACTTTCAGATCAGAAAATAATGTCATGATAAGCGTAGTTAGTTATACTCTTATATTTTGCATGCCATGTTTCTAGGGATTAATCTTTCTGAAAGGGCGTTGAGATGAAGTCAGTGTAGGATAGGATCAAGACATTGTATAATTTTTATGATGGATTTTTCAAGATGAGAGAGTCCTTGTGTTAAAAATCAGATAATCTACGTTAAGATTGTTTGACAATCTCTAGTCATGTGCGTTTGGTGGGAGATCACGAGTAAACGTGATAATGAGCAACTTCAGCGACTCATTCGAACAAGAAGTAAGTGGCTTATTTGTGCGAACGGCCCGCAGTGCGTCAGATCACTGTGAAAACAGGTCTCAACCTGTCGTTTTGATGCTGAACACTCTCTGCCTTTATATTTAGTTGGGACTTGCCATAAATGCCTTTTTCGCTCTTCCGATCTATTATTTTTTAAATAAATTTATTAAAAATTCTTTTTATTTGCTCAGAAAAACTGCTTTTTTATTTTTCTTAATTACAGGTAACACAGCGTATAGACATGACACATGGATGGCGTACACCCTCTAAAATGTACATAAAACCAA
This sequence comes from Nyctanthes arbor-tristis, assembly GCA_963692815.1. Lineage (NCBI taxonomy): Eukaryota > Viridiplantae > Streptophyta > Magnoliopsida > Lamiales > Oleaceae > Nyctanthes > Nyctanthes arbor-tristis. The sequence goes on along the minus strand of CAVNYN010270782.1, from coordinate 45,843 downwards.
AAATTCCATTATTTCTTTCCACTTCCTCCCTGACTTGCTTTTTCTTTTTGCTTTTGACGGGTCTCCATGACTTGCTCACTTTACTGCAATAACAATATGATGATGAATTGCGCTATCTAAATAAAAACACAAGCAAAAATTTAAACGGAGGTGACACATAACATGATACTATTTTTTAACACATTACATTATTTTTATATTAATGGTATTCACAAAAAATGGAATTATTCTAATCATATACTCATTGTAGAGAAGATAAAAAATTTTCTTGCCTCAGATTTGCTACTGTGTAAATAAAGTACTTGACTTTTCCCCCAAGGAAGAATTTTTCATAAGTGATAATATTTTTTTTTAATGTGTTGTTTTAATTTTTGTGTTACTTTTTTTAGAGTGATTTTTGTGTTACGTGTAAGGATAATTCTGTTTAGTCTTCCTAAAGCATCTCCTCCCGTCCAAGTTTATGGTCAAATTTTATCGCATAGACTGATAGTGGTAGTATACAACCCTCTCCGTCACCCTCTCTCATGCAAGGGGGGATTTATACTGGGAGAGAGGGAAATTAAGAGAAAGGTAAAGTTGTTGAAATCTAACCAGTACAATACAATTCGAATCACAGAAGTAGTGTACTAGTTAATGCATTTTCTTTATTATTATTGTTCTTATTATTATTATTATTATTATTATTATTATTATTATTATTATAAAACAAGTGTAATGCTTTTTTTTTAAATAATTGGGTGAACTTTGGGAAATGAGTATTCGTGTAGACTAGAACAAGAATAATAATGTACAAAATTATTAATAAATTTTTGCATAAAAACCCTATTTGACGATTTAATTTTCTTCTTTTTAAGAAAATATAAGTAAATATTAATATGCAAAATTCACGTACACGTGATGAAATTTTATTCTCTTTGGGAATTCACATAGATAATAATCAAAAAATTGGGTAAATTAAAGGCAGAAACTGAACTAGCTAATTGGTCTTTCAGCTTTAAAGACTAATTGCAAGTGGGAGTCCTCCTTTTGATCCATTTTTCATCGGGAATTTATTTAAAAGACCAAGTCAACCAAAGTGTCCATTTAAAAGACCAAGTCTCCATAATCTTTATCCATCTAACCAAAGCAATTAAAAAGACTGATACTGTTTATCTAGACTGAAGACCTCTCCAGTCTAGTTGATATCACAGTATTAGATGATAAGTTGATATGCATAAATACATGGGATCCTCATTTATTCAATGGCTAGTGTACTGAAAACAATTGGAATAGAGACCAGTCTCCAGTCTCTAGTCTAGATAAATAGTATTATTCAATTAAAAGTAAAAACTCCTCAAAATATCTTCCTCCACTAACGTCAGTTAACAAGACAAAACCTCTATCCATCCATTGCTCCTGCGCGAAAAGAAGAAATTTATCTCCTGCGAACCTCTGCTTCAATCTGCTGGCAAGGATGATTCTGATTCTCACAAATTGGTTGAAGAAAAGTGAAAAACCTCCTCAATAGTCGATGAATGGTCTCCATGATGGTGCATTCGTAGATATATGTGTTTTTTCAATAATTAAGAAAATGAGTATAAACTCATAGTACCAATCTTCTTACTCTCTATTGATCTTTCTGGATGTTTTTGGTGAGTGGGAGTGTATTTCGTTGGTCTGAGAGTGGGTTTCCTGCCTTCAATCGACGCCATGGCAGGGATGCCGTGACCTGCACTATGTCACGACATGGATGCCGTGATACTAGTTTCAAGTAGTTTTTTTTACTTCTGCTTATTTTTGTAACATGTGCAGTGTGTTGGGATGCTGGTTTGTGGTTCAGTTGTTATCAATGTATAGAAGCCATGCCATGTGTAACTACATGGCATTGATGCCGTGATTTCAATTGGAAGTACTATTTTTTTCTCGTTAGAGTAGCAACTAAATTTCAAAACCCCGTGCCGTTGTTTTAAAGTTGGTACTGTAGAATATTTGAGGTCACAATATGTATGCCGTGAGTTACACTATATCACAGCATCTATGTCGTTATTCTTGTTTGAACTTAATTGGTTTTTTTTTTTTTAAGCTCTAATTGATCTTTGAGTGAATATAAGATACTTTGCAAGCGCTGCCTGTTTTCTTTTTGTTTAGTGGGATGTATATGTGCCATTTTATTTTAAGCATTTATGTAGTTATCTTCTTATATATTTTTCATGCAGTAGGTTTTCTTAATTAGAAAAACTGTGAACTCAGAAACCAAAATTTAGTTATTTATGGTTGTAATGCAGCCATGGACAATGGAGATACATTGTATATTACAATTTCTCAAGGTGGTGAGTTTGTAGAAGAAAGTGACAGTAGATCGAAATAGAGGTCCAAGGCAGATGGTCCTTTAAAGGTGGATCATGTCCTTGTCTCTAATTGCATTTCGAATGTAGAACTATACAACAAAGTCCTAGAGGAAATTCGAGGAAATGGTGCATTTCGTTATATTTTTTTATTTATTTCTATTTAAAATTCTGATTACCTTCATAAACCAATATTCATTAGAGTCATGCATTTATTCTCTCTGATATACTTTGATTGTCTTGTTATAGAGTTGGAACTCTAGTGTTTTGTAGTTTCAAGTCCACTATGTTTATTTCTATGAAGAGTTGCATTTGAATTGTTGTGAGAAGAACTGTACAGATGTGAATAAATATATTGGAAATTGAGTATAATTGGTATAGGTATATTTCTGTAGATCACGGTACTCGTGCCATGATGGTCAATACTATAACTGCACGAGTGCAGTGATGTGTATATGGGGTGATTTTGTGACTCTCATTTAGTATAGATGCACTGAAGATATTTTTAGGCATATTCTACTGACTATAATGTCCTAGAAACTTCGTTCTACGTGCCAAGCATATGTTACATGACTTTACAAGTTAGATTGGACTGTTTTTAGCAAAATTCAATCTACTTCTGATCCACATTAACTAAACACATTGAAAACATAAATAGGAACATTCCGATCTCTGATCAACTGTGTCAAGTTGTGGTTGATTTTGAATTGATTTGGGTTATTAAAGTTCCCATGCCGCAACGGTTGTATCATAGCGGCATGAGTGCAGTGATGACGCTCCATCTTGAATATTTGCTTCAAATTTCCTCTTGACGTACCAATTCCCATTCCTAGCAAAACCCAGGTTATAGCAAATTATTTTGGGTCAGTACTATATTTGAAACGCCATCGGTCATACTAAGTCTAAGTTAAAAAACATTACAAGTTAGATTGGGCTTTTTTAGTAAAGCTCGATCAACCTTTGATCTACATTACCTAAACACACTGAAAACATACTTAGGAACACAGTTTGATCAAGTGTGTCAAGTTTGAATCGATTCGGACCATCACAGACCCATGCTGTGGTGGTGGTCTCATAGCGACGTCGGTGTAGGGATGGCGCTCCGTATTGAATCTCTGCTCTAAATTTCGCCCCCCTGAATCAATCCATTTTTCCAGCCAAACCTAAGTTATAAGACATTATTTCTGGGCCAGATAGTATACAAAACATTGTTGGTCGCGCCAAGTCTAAGTTACATAACGTCACAAGTTAGATTAGGTCCTTTCCTTGCAAAACTTTATCAACCTCAGATCTATATAAAGTAGACAGACTAAAAACTTAAATAGGAACTCCATCTGATTGAGTGGGTCAAGTTGCGATCGATTTCAATTCGATTTGGGCCATCATTGTACCCGTACCGCGATGCCGGTATCATAGCCGTATGGGTAGAGTGATGGCTCTCCGTATTGAGTCTCTACTCCAAATTTCACCCCCATGAACCAATCTCTTTTCCCAGCCAAACGCAAGTTATAGGGCATTATTTTAGGCTAGACTGTCGTTCGAAATGCCATCGGTCGCGTTAAGTGTAAGTTACACAACATCACAAGTTAGATTGAGCCCTTCCTTTGCAAAACTTGACCAACCTCAAATTCACATGAAATAAACAGACTGAAAACATGAATAAGAACTCGGTTTAATTGAGCTGGTCAAATTGCGGTTGATTTCGAATCGATTTGAGCCATCACTGCAGCCCTACCGCGATAATGGTATCATAACAGCCTAGGTATAGTGATGGCAATCCTTCTTGATTTTGGGGCCCCATTTTTACCGGGTTGCACTCACATGGCTTCCTGGCTGAACCCAGGTTAGATCAATGCGTTTGAGCCATGAGAGGGAGTGTTTGCACATATGGTGAAACCTACATGACTTATTAGTACGTTGTGTAATGTTGTCTCACGTGATGTCCACAACTCATATGTTTACTCATCATAGGTTGTTTAAGACACAGGAAACACACAAGGGGACATGGTCATGAATGTCAAGTTTCATAAAGCTTTGACTTTGTTAAGGCTATAACGGCCTCATGCCACGTATATGGCTCTATCACGGCATAGGTGCAGTGATCGGCTTCCGGATAGATTTCGGGGTCTTCCTTTGAGTGGGACGTACCGAATTAGTTTTCCTGCCTTAGGAAACTTATTTGAACTCGTTCAAGCATAAGAAATATATAAATTGCTCTCAGTAGTAACGACACGTCCCGAAGTGTCACCTATTTGCTTGTGCTACGTCACTCGGCTCATGTACCGACCCTCAAGTATACAAGTTTGAGACTATATATTTAAATTAATTTTTATCACTTTCACTTTCAATCGATCCAAGTGCTATTACATTTTAGTATTAAAACTCATAATTAGACCTGTAAGTGAGAAGCAACACTCGTAATACTACACTGAAATATTAATAATAGCGTGTAATACTATCGATACACTGAAGAAGAGAGCACTCATTTAGTTGAATATATTTCTATCTTATCGATACTTGCCATTTTAGTATTGATAATACGCCATGCTTTATTTTTATTCTTTCAACTTTAGACTACAAGTATTAATAGTAATATTTCATATTATCGATAGGATTATAATAGTTGTCAATTACAAATTTATCTATCTATAAAACTATAACTTTAGTACTATATTTCATTAAAGGACTTGGAATACATTAAAATACACGCTAGGAGCAGAGGATTGCAACTTGAAGAAGTCTGATCATATCATGATGCAGCCCCATAACGTACAGTCCATTCGGTCACATACACATGTTCCTCCTCCTCCAGAGGTATCACCCGGTGAGCTTGAATTCAAGTCACATAGATTCTTTTATAACATCTACATTTTGAAAACATGAGAAAAACGTGAATTCATAGAATTCAGTGAGTAACTTCTTCACATGCAATTCTTTTAGTTTGAAAACATGTCATGACGGGCCCAATTACACCACTTCAGATCTTATCCGAGCGCTCTATAAACTTGAACTTGTCATGTGTTCGGATAGTACTAATCATAACATAACTTAACATGAGGACTTGGTCATTGGCTACCTTATTGTAACCTCCAAGTACATAAACATGATTCCGAACATGGCCATGAATATCATCTCAATAGGGGTAAGATTGTCCAAGGGGTAATTACTTTTGAAAACTTACTTGAATATTAGTTTCATGCAAGACATATAATCACTTAATAGTAACATAATTTTCTTGCAACCTGATTAGAATATAATGTAATGCAAGGAGTACAATAACCTTGCAACACTAACACAATTCTTGCAACTTCATGCTATGACCATTTCATAGTAATTGCATGTAACACATAGTAGATATCTAATCGCATCATATTATACACATAAGAAAACACATAATAGGGTATAGAAATTATTCACAATAGGAAGTTCCCGTTTGATGTATCCTACTTAAACAATAGGCATTGGAGTCAGAAAATGCACTTGTGTTCTACTTCAGAGTATCGATAGTGTCATTCAAGGTATTAATAGTTTATATTGTATGAACTCAAAAGTCTCAAATGCTGAGCTATAAGACCTCCAAACTTTAAGATTTCCTTCTCTAAGCTTGGGACCATGTTATAACAAGATAATTAGGAACCCAATATACATGAGTTTAATAAGTAAAGGGCTTATTTAGAAGTTTTAGATAGCAAAAGGACCAACATATATATATTTGATAACCGTAATAATAGAGGTATGAAAGATGAAAACCAAAAGACAACTCCTCAAAGAGTGTTGTTGGCTCTAAATGGAAATGAGAATAAGCATCCCTATTTATAAAATTACATGCCCTATACATGGTTGCCAAGTGGCACGCATGCATAGGGTTGCCACTTTCAACTTGTGGCACTGGCCATTTTTTTAACACATGAATAAATTACTGTTGCATTAAATGGCTTCCACTTGGTAGCCATGTATTTATTATTATCTCCCCTACTAACAGACCAAAAATATTGAGAACACATAGTTTTACTATCGATAGTCTGGTAAGTTCAAATCAATATTGCCTTTAATTTGTAGTAAACATGTTTTCGGTCAGGATTTTTGGTGGGTTACAAATAACATTTACAACTTTGTAAAGTAATGACCTTATGTCATTGGTTAGCTTTAGTTCGCACATCTAATATTATGAAACGCATTGAAAATGCACATGGCGATTCTGTATGGTGGATGGTGTCAAGTTGTATTCAACTTTGACGTGATTCAGGCCAACACGGCATCTATGCAGTGACGGTGACGGTATCGCGGCATGGGCGTAGTGATGAGCTTATGTGTTGATTTCGGGGCTCTATTTTAACTAGAATGTTTGCAATGAGTTTTCTTGTCATGCCTAACTTATATCAACTCTTTCGAGTACAGGGAGTATATGAATTGCACTCGGTAGTGATAGTTACAACTTAGTGAATAGATGTTATGAGCCATAGCGTAAGGTGATGGCCTAAACTCGTTGGTTCGCTGTAGTTCCCGTCTCAAAAATTAGTAAATGTGTTGGAAATGTGTAGGGAGATGCTAAGTGTTTAAGGGAGTTGAGTTGCATTTGATTTCGACACTTTTTAGGCCATCATGACACCCCACCCGTGACAGTGTTGTTATCATGGCATTGGTGCGGTGATGAGTTTCTGTGTTGATTTCAGGGACCTCTTTTCACCAACACTTACCTAATGAATTTATCTGCCATGCCCATATTATTTCAACACATTCGAGCACGGGACTATATGAATTGCCTTCGGCAGTGCTATTTATCACATATAAATAGATATTGCAAGTTATAGCGTAAAGTGATGACAAAAACTCGTTCCTTCATTTTTTCAATATGTGAAACGCATTGAAAACGTGCATACAGACCTATATGGTCGTGGGTATGAAGTTGCCTTTAATTTCTATACATTTCAGACTATCACGACACCCATGTAGCGCTGGTGACCCTTTCACGACACTCATGCCACGATGTCCATTGATTACATAGCATAGTGCAGTGATGCCCCTCTAGGGCCATTCTTAGCTCTTCTCTTCACCATGGCACACAAAATGCTTTTCTCTACCACATCCCACTGTGTTTGTAGTGTTTGGAAAGAAGGATGTGGAGAAAACGCAAAATGTATTTACCATTATTTTGTCAGTATTTCCTCTATATTATGAACTTTAGCAACATATTAGTATTTACTAACCCTTGGACAAAAATATCATCATGTTGACTTGGAAAAGTGTTTACAGACATTACATATTCTCATACATCAATATATACATAAGTAAGGACACTAAGTATTGCAAAGTACTACTCTATTCAAGTCTCTATACATTCTTCAAATTAATATACATAATAAGCAATAACTTTGACCACGATATCAAAACTTTATATTACATTTCCATTGTCTAATACCTAACAGATAGCAAAATGGCTCATGCCAAATTAGAAGTGATTTTGCAAAAGCTGCTCTTAGGATTGTATTGTACCTGTAAATAAATACAACTCATAAGATACTTAGAAGACTAACTTCAAAGATAGCCACTTCATATTATAAAAGAAAAGCAAAATACATAAATAGAAATAAGTAATTTTTTGGTATATATTCATGAAAAATTGCACAGGCTACTTATATTAAATAAATATTTATCACTCTCATAATATTTCATAATAATTGCTCTAAGTAGATCTTAATTAAGTTTGGCTTGCTATTCTATTTGACATTAAAATTACCAGTTTTCAACCATTTGGATGAATAGAAACTATTTTTAAAAGTTTTTTTCTTTTCTTTTTCTTTTTTTTAGGAGGGGGCATGGTATGATATGCCGGTCTAGATTAAAAGTTTGGAGCGAAATGAATGCAAATGTTAGGGACATTTGCTACAATCTACCCTAAATTTAATTTGAGAATCCCATCTTAACATTGTGGTGCCTACATGAGCATATGACGAAGAATTCATATTTCTAAAATATTATAGATTCTACCAAAAACAGTTCAACCCAAAAAAAAAAAAAGACTACTTACACAATATATAGAAGGCCACAAATGCCAAACAAACAGCTAAAATATATTTGCAATTAAGATACCAATGAAAGAAAATAGTGTAGTTTGTTAAAATAGAGTTTTGAAGGCACAATGATTGGCTCTTGTTGTTTGCAATGGAAAACTTGTTCTTTCATTTCATGGCAAAGAATATATATATAAGGTACACTAATCATCTATCAACTGTGTACACTTAAGTCCTTAGTATTAATAGACTATCAATTTTGATACGTATAGTTTTATATTCAACACTCCCCCTCAAGTTGGTGCATAGATATCACACATGCTCAACTTGAATAGTGATATTTGAAAAGGATTTCTGGCCATTACATGAGTCATCATATCAGCAAGTTGATCTGCACTCTTAATATAAGGAATCTCAATGTTACCCGAATCAATGATATCCTTGATGTAATTCCTATTAATCTCAACATGTTTGGTCATGTCATGTAGTATTAGATTATTTGCTATTTCAATCGCATCTTTGTTATCACAAAATAGCATCATAGGTTTATTGGGACCAAATCTAAACTCACTAAGAAGAATCTTTACCACGTAAGGTCGGTAATTACATGGTGTAAGGCATGATATTCAGCCACAGTACTAAATAATGACACCACATTTTGCTTCTTACTTCTCCAAGCCACCAAATTTCCACCAACAAACGATACATATCCAGATGTGGATTTCCTATTTAATCTCGCTCTGACAAGTCACGGTGGGTATGAGTTAGATAAATCAACTTCAAGTCAGAGCGGGTATGAGTAAGATAAATCAACCTCCCAACAAGCCTTTGGTATCTCTCTTTTTTTGAAGGCGCCTGATTGGTGTAAATGGATAAGCTATGGTTAACTTCAATAGGAGTATCTGTGGGCTCACATGCTGAGTGATCAGTTGCAGCTAAGAGATCTAGTACATACTTCTATTGGCACAGAAAAATACCTTGTTTAGATCGACATACCTCAATGTCCAAAAAATATTTTAGAGCACCCAAGTCCTTTATCTCGAACTCCTTAGCTAGATAGGACTGAAGTTTCTCAATCTCTCCTAGATTGCTCCCTGTGACAATCATATCATCAACATACACAACAAGTTACATAATATCTTCACCATTTCTCCTATAGAATAGTGTGTGATCTGCCAAGGTCTACTTGTATCCATACTTTTTCCAACTCAACCTACTAAACCAGGCCATCGGTGATTGCTTCAGGCCATATAAGGCCTTTTTCAACTTGCATACCTTACAATCCGCAGTTGAAAAACTAGGAGGTGGGTCCATGTTCACTTCTTCTGTTAAGTCACCATGGAAAAAGGCATTTTTTACATCAAACTGTCTCCATGGCCAATCCAAGTTAGCTGCTTGTGACAAAATGACTCTAATGGTATTCATCTTGGCCACGGGAGCAAGTATCTCCTGATAATCTATCCCGCATGTCTGTGTGTAGCCTTTTGTAACCAATCTAGCTTTATATGTTTCCACTATTGCTTCTGATGTATACTTTACTGAGAACACCCATTTACACACCACTTTATTCTTCTCCTTAAGTAACTCGACCATTTCCCAAGTAGAGTTTTTTTTAGGGCAATCATTTCTTCCACCATAGCTGATTTCCACTTGGGGTCATCAAGGGCCTCTTGAATATGACTTGGAATAGGTACAGAAGACAATTGAACGATAAATGCCAGGTGATTTTTTGATAAGTATTGATAAGATATGTAGTCAGACATGGGTAGATAGAGTTAGAAAAGGACTTTGAGAATCCCAACCTAGTTGGTTCTCTACGATCACGAAGAGGATATCTCCTCTCTTGATCTGGAACAAGAGAATCAGAAGTATATGAAGCTAAGTTGGGATCACAAGGAATTAAAGGGACAGAGTTAGGTACCTCATTTTCAATCTCAGAAGAGTTATCCGATGGTATGGTAATCATCAGATGAGGTATGGGAGTCTGGATCAGGTCTGATAGCATCAATCGGTTCCGAAGGAACATCAACATTTGACGGAGCAGTAGGGTCCTTAGGTCTGCTCACATAATTAAGAATAGCGAAGCGTTCAAATATATATATTTCTGTTTAAAATCGAGGACGAGACTTTACAAATACAATTCAAACACTATTATATTTAATATTATTTTACAATAACTATTGCGGCCACCCACAATGAAACTTCAGAGACCTATTGAAATCTCGATCACATACATGTATCCTCTCTACATTTGGGATGATCCGGCCACAAAACTTTATTTTCAATACCTACAGGATTGTTAGATGGAAAGAGGGGTGAGTGTAACGTACTCAGTAAATAACCAAATATCTTGATTCATCTTTCATATAAGAAAAACGCATTTTCGAAAAAATCACAAGCTCACAAGCCTTTAGAAGCACAAAGCCATTGAATGCACAAATCCTTTCGATGCACAAAAAGGCCCTATCACTAGTTAAACTACTACCCGTGGTGCGCACATGATTGACCAAGATTACACAACAAGGCCACAAAGATTCAAATTGGCCAAGACCACATAGCAATGCTACAAAGATTACCACATAACCAAAATGACCAAGACCACACAGTAAGGTCATATTCCACAACGCAATACAAAACGGGTAGAGCATTAACTAACAATATAAATGTAATAAATCAATCTCTCTTTCCATAACAAAGCATAAAAAATTCATGCATATGTTATGAAAACATGATGAACAAAAGAAAGAGAATTAAAATATCGATTGCTCACTTATAAAAACCAATTTCCTTCATAATGACAGTGCATCAAAAATCCATACACATCTTATGAAAACGTTATGAACAAGAGAAAGGGAATCAAAATACTGGTTACTCACCTTTTATCACGAAGATTCTTTGAACAATTTTAGATGGAAGATGCCTTCAAATCTTTGATATTTCACAAGCAAAATGTCTTATTTATGTAGGATTTAATATGTATAAGGAAAGGGCTTAGGGTGTTTTGAGGAGTTTTAATTAGTATTTTTCCTAGCTTGTGGCTCTTTTTATACTTGTTTAGATTTAATTGTTTTTAACTAACATTTTAAATCCACTAATTTCAAGAATAGCTTGTGTCCCAAATTTTGGCAAAACTAACAAGTGTCTTGACGCTTGACATAATTATCACCATTTATTAATTACAAAAATATCACATGCCTTATAAGTTAGCAAAAGTAGCAATTTCCTTATTTACGAACATGATAAGTGTCTTAATACTTGTCAAGACTAGCATTATTAATTACAAAAATATCACATATCTTATGATTTGGCAATTTGGTACTTATAAGAATAACAAATATCCCCTAGTTTGTTAGTACATTGTACCCAGGGATGATTTGTCCAATCTATTTATTTGAGTAATAACTTTTCAATATTAGGACAAAAATAATGAAAGGTTCAAGTATTTAGTCCAATTGTTGGCAAAATAATTATTGTGTCGCCAATTTTATTGTTAATTTTTTTTGGGATGTTACACATAATACTTTTGAAACCTAGGAAACCTAAGCCTACCGCTTTGGGTTTGAGATTCTAATTCTCTTTCACTTCCAGAAATCCAAAACTTTTTTTTCCTCCAACAACTCTTGTTCCTCTTCTCTACTGTGAATCTCCCCCTAAAGAGGAACAATCTCCACATCTCCAGAAAAATAAGACTGGGATTCAGAGAACTCAACATCCATGGAGACATAATATTTTCCAGTTGGGGGATGAAAACATTTGTAACCTTTCTGAGAACTAAAATACCCAAGAAATACACATTTAAGAGCACGAGGATCAAATTTATCTCTAAGATGAGAGTGTACATGAACATAGCATATACAACCAAATATCTTAGGACAAATATTTAAAGCGGAGCGAATAGAGTGAAAGTGTGAAAGTGCCCGTAGAGATGTTTTATAGTCAAGGATACGGGTAGGCATTCTGTTAATGAGAAACACAGCTGTGGTAACAACATCAGCCTAAAAATGTTTAGGAACATGCATAGTGAAGCATAAAACTCTAGCCACTTTAAGGATATGACGATTTTTACACTCCGCAATGCCATTTTGTTAAGGTATATAGGCACAAGTTGTATGATGGAGTATACCATGAGTTTCGAAGAGAGAAGTAAGAGATTCATTCACAAATTCTTTACCGTTGGTAGAATGAAAGGTCTGAACTTGTGTACGGAATTGGGTGACAACCATTTGAGAAAACTGTGGAATCACATGAGCCACGTCACCTTTTGATTTTAATATATATACCCAACATACTTTAGTGTAGTTATCAATAAAAGAAACAAAATATTTATGGCCAGTATGAGAAGAAGTAGAGGAAGGACACCAAACATCAGTGTAAACACAAGCAAAAGGAATTGAGCTTTTATTTGCATTGACTTTGAAAGGTACATGATGATTTTTAGCAAAAATACATTGTTCACATCGTATACTTGAACAAAAAGTGTTCTGGAATAATTTTGGAAACAAACGTTCCAAGTAAACAAAAGATGGATGACCTAACCGACAGTGCCACAAAAGAATTTTAGATTGATAGATTGTTTTGCTATCTATTTGAAGACTACATCCAAATCTAGTTTTCAGATCACTTGTTCCTTCCAAAAAATAGAGACCTCTCATTTCTCTACCAATGCCAATTGTCATCTTCATTTGATTGTCCGTAAATACACAATCATCCGCTGAAAAAGTAACTTTACAATCAAGAGATTTTGTAATTCTACTTATAGATAAGAGATTAATAGTGAGGGTAGGAGCCAATAAAACAGAGGATAGAGAGAAAGTGGGTGAGAAAGCAACATTTTCATCCCCTGTAATACACACTGGAGTTTTGTTAGCAACTTGAACAGATTTAATATAAGGAATTGCTAGAGAATCAAGAGTAGAAGAAGAACAAGTAAAATGATCAGTTGTTCTAGAATCAATCACCCAAGTGTCAGATTTAACACCATTTATTACCAATCCAAAACTACCTTCCTGAGGAGATGGTTGAGCTACATGTGAAACAAAAGACTAGATGCCATTAGGGTGAGAAGTGTTGGCAACAGTTGCTCTTGTGTTTTTTCTATTTCGCCTCTCCGCTTGCTTGAGTTTGTACCAGTCGGGATACCCATTTTTCTTCCAATAGTTATCGACAATATGTTCAACACCCTGAGAAAATGTACACACTTTGGAACTAGCTTTTTTGATGGCAAGAGCCGATGTCTCAGAATTAGTTTCAGCTTCCATAATAAGTTGTTGCTGCTACTCACGGCGGACCATAGAAAAAACTTCCTCTAGGCTTGGTAATGGTGAAGTTAGGCCTGAGCAAAAAACCCGAGCCCGAACGGGTTACCCGAACCCGACCCAAATATACTCAAACCTGAATGAGTAATGAATAAAAATTATGCCCGAACAGGCACCCGAACCCGAAACCAAATGAGTTTGGACGGGCTTTGGGCATGAGTTAAAACTCGAAAAGCCCGAAAATACCCGAACATTTTTTTTACTCTCAAAATTTTTAAATTCAAAATTTTAATTAGTTCTCACAATCCACAAAACTATCTCCCTCATTTCACAATCACATTTTCAATACACTCGTCTCCTTCACACACGCAAAACAAAACTCAAGATTTGTGTAAAAGATGTGAATTTGTCTTTTTCTGTGAAGTTTTTACTAGTTTTTATATATACACCATGTGATTTATATAAGATAAATTGTTTTTAATCAATTACTTGACAACACTGCAAGTTTATCGTAAACCTGTAAACCTATAAAGTTAGAATATAAAGAAAGCCACCCCCCCAAAAAATATAAATAAAGCCAATTAGCCAAATACTAGTTTCTAATTGTTAACTTTATTATATTAGTATTTAATTATTATTATTTTCATTTAAATGAATTATATGTGCTTCAAATTTTTTGTTCTTCTTACCCATTTAAGTGTTTATTTTTTCATTTATGCGTTTATATAATATGCGCTAGATACTCAAAAAACCCGAACAAAAGCTGAAGTATTACTCGAACCCGAACTAAGACTAAAACGGGTTTGCAATTTTTAAGACCGAACCCAAACCGACATATTTGGTCCGGGTCTGGTCAATGTAATACCCGAACCCGAAACCCGAACGCCCAGGAGAGGTGAAGTATCCAAAACTCGACTCTTCACTTAGTCCAGATTATGATCAAGGCCCGCAAGAAAGATATAGACCCGATCCTCGGTCATACGCTTGTTTAATTTTTCTATATCTTTAGCATGCTCCATGTCATCCGGTCTTCTATAGTCAAGCTCCATGAAGATTGAATTCATCTCGGTGTAATACTCAACAAGAGGTCACCCACCTTGGTGTAGTTGAAATGACTTTCTCATAAGTTCATAGACTTTAGATGAGTCCGATACATCGACATAGCTTCGTTTAACAACATCCCAAATGTCCTTTGCTATTCCACATTGGAAAAAGTGTGCCATCGTGTTATCCGACATAGAGTAAATAAGCCAATACTTGACAATAGCATTCTCAACTACCTATTTCTCATAGTTTAGGTCATCTTTGTTTGGAGCAGCCTTTAGACCAGTGATATAACCCATCTTCTCTCTGCCAGCTATAAATATTTCCAACATTTGAGACCATACACAGTAAGTACTACCTTCTAGCTTAATCTGAATTGAAGATGATTCATGGATAGCAACCAATTTATCAGTCATTTCAAAGTCACAAATGTCAACCAACCAAAAAAAAAAATCTAAAGACAGAATTAGAGATAGAGAAGCACCGAATTTCAGGCCAAATGAAGACAACCCTTCAGCCTAAAAACATAGGCCCAAACTTAACCCCCAAAACAAAGGCCCAAATTCCACCCAAACAACAATGACAAGCCCTTCAGCCTAAATTTGCAACAAGGATAAACCTTTAGCCTAGGTACAGAGAAGCAGAAGCGAGATATCAAAGGAAAATTAGTGCTAGACGAAGAAGTCACCAGAGCTATGGAGGAACAGTGGCACCGGGGTAACAAAAGTCTGGTTCTCAAAGCTATTGGTTCGAGCTGGTCCAAAATGTGAGTTGTTGGGATGAAACCGCAGCTACAGTCCGCGTTGGAGGGCCATCGCAACGTCGCTGGCAGTGGCAGAATGATGGAGTAAGGTTGCCGGAAGAGGGGTTCACCAGAAAAGAGGCCAGAAGGGATAGGTAATGGAATGTGAGGCGCAGTTAGGGTTCGGGTTCCTAAATCTTTGATACCATATTGTTTGCAATGGAAAACTTGTTCTTTCATTTCATGACAAAGAATATATATACAAGGTACCCTAATCATCTATCAACTATGTACATTTTAAGTCCTTAGTATTAATAGACTATCAATTTTGATACATATAGTTTTATATTCAACTGTTCTTCTCATGCTTACATTAACGAGAAACATATCAACTTTACCTTTGATAGCATGACTACAACAAAACTATTCTCAACAACTTTATTTTCTTCCATCGTTGTTGTATCCTTAAGCACTTTTCCTTGATGGATAAACATCTGTTGTTCAATGATAGGTAGTTATTTGTAGTGTTTAAATCCCCTATATGTGTTATTTATTATGTGATATTATGTTTAAAAATTCACATATACGTTTAGTTTGGTAAATTGTAGGTTAAAATTCAAGAAGTCAAGATGGACAAGTTTCGATCAATTTGGCAGGAATTATGAAGTGTAAGGGTCAAAGTGCACAAGATTGAAAGGTAAATGACCAAACGAGTGCATGCAAGAAGGCATGCGGCCACATGAACTATCTATGTGGCCGCATGCATGAACATAATGCAGTCGAGAATGGATGCGGCCACTGTACAGTCTCGCATCAGCTGCATGAAGAGAGGCAGTTTAGACACAGAAGACCCATGCAGCTGCATGGTCCTTTCATGCCGCCGCATGAATTGTTTTAGGGAATTTTTTGTAATTTCCTAACTTAACCGGAATTCTTTCTATGCTAAATTTTGTGCACGACTTTTAGTAGATTCTTGGGTTTTTTGAACCTTATATATAGGGGTTTAGCCTAAGAAAATGGGAAGAGAGTTACACAATACACAAAAACACCATAGAAAAGAGGGGAAAAACACAAAAACTTCTGAAAGTTCAGGGATTTAGTTCGAGATTCAAGAAGGGAAAGTTTGGTGCAAGAGTTCTTTATCTTATTTAAGATTTAATTACCCAGTTTATGTGCTTTATAGTATTTATTTGTGTTTTCATTCATAATGTGTAACTAAATTGATTTAAAGTTAGACGAATGATGTAACCGAGTTGGGACCATAGTCGTGTTTTGCATGCTCAATTTATGCAATTAATTTTATGTTAAATTCTTATTGGTATATTATTTTGTCTTCATTTTTTTAGCCAATGGATGAATAAATCGATGAACTTTTATTGAATTCGAGAGATAAATATTTAAATTAGCTTATGCAATAAGGATCATTAATTTAGACAAGATAATGAAATTTGCTTGTGGTTATGCATTTACCTTAGGTTGAACTTTTGGGAGGCTTGCATGAATCTCTTGTTGACTAATACATTTAAGAGAGTTGATAACGTTCTCAATTAGAGATAGGTGAGGGGGTCTCATTAAGTATAATTAACTAGTTTCAAGAAGAGTAGTTAGTTAATTTAGTTAGATTCGATAGTTGACGTGGATTAATTTTCACAAAACTAGATGGTCCAATTATAGTGAAGTCGTGAGTCCTAACATATATCCATCATATAACTCCCTATGAATCTTTGTATATATTTCATTTGCTTAATTTTATTTACTTGTTATTTTATTTTCGTTTCTTACTTAAACTCAATATTTGATTATTCAAATATAATTGGAATTAATAATTTCGGTACTCAATTCGATCCTCGTGGAAACGATAACTCAGACTCATTGTCCACTATATTACTTGTTCAACCCGTACACTTGCGGATTTAACACACATATTCTACCGAACATTTAGCAGGATAAACATCTGATCCCTGAGTAGTTTCTATTGTTTTCTTCACATTCCGGACCTACAAAATAAAATTAATTAATGATGAAGAAAAAATATATATAAATGCCCATAATTTGGAAAGAAGTACAACCAATCCACCCATAACAGGAAAGAACATACATCTCTGAGTTTTCTACAAATATCATCACATTCAATCTACTCAAGCGCAAAATAAGCACCAAACCACCATATACAGGAACATGATTTCTTTAAATATTTTATTCTATACATAGGATTTGCTGTAGAAATGAAAAACTGTGAATATAAAAAGTCAAAATAAATAAATAAATAATAATAGAGGAGAAGGAAAAAGAACGAAAGAAGGAGATTTAGTCAACTTCACACTCAAATGAGATTAGCCATATCAGCATCTTTTCAAAATCTAAAGTAATACTAAATTCAAACAATTACTGCGCATCCACATATTACGATGTCTAATCAAGTATTGTTTTCTGCCAGTGGTGTTATTTTCCCATGATATTAGTAAACTGTAAACTAACAAAAAGGTATTTGAAGATTCAATTCCACATCATGTTAAAAGATAGCATAAGCATCTTAACAACAGAAAACCTTTGCCCAGCTTGAAGTGCCATGTCCCTGGCGTAGGTTACAAAAGTGCACTGGGAGAAATACAACCAAAATTTTAAACAAACGTGGGTAAGGGGATCTTGTAATGTAGGGCAAAAACAAAAATGGAATATTTAAATAGATGTGTTCAAGCATCTAGGAAAAATATAGAAAATGGCACATGTTTTCATAGAATCATTGAACTCTACTATTGATTTCTCTAATTTGTTAATCTATTTCAGTATGACTAGTCACTTAACCGTCATAGTACTCCACACTCATTCTGTCGAAACTTCTATATATACACAAGACTAAACAATTTTCTCTACTAAGCACAAATACACCTCCATTTTCCTGTTGCAAAGAAAAGCGGCTGCTCTTAATGATCATATTAATCTAATACCATAAATGAAAACAAAAGAAATATTTTATTTAGAGCATGAACCGAGTAACGAAGATCAAGGCTAAGGACTTGACATAGAAATGGTTGCGGTCACTCCCTTGCACAGTAGTGCCATATTTGCCTGTTAAGTATTAACGTAGATCAAGTGCACATTACAGTCTTATCGGCCAAGAATTAGAATGTGCAAAATTCATATTTGTAGAATTGAGTCTTTGCATAAAGAATTCCATTTTATAAATTATTAACAGTTCAACACTGCTGATAGAATTGCAAACTTTATCTATCAAGACAAATTAAATGGGTCAACGGTAAGTACTATTACAAAAAACTGATTTACCTAGAAATTACAAAAGTCCAGCAAAATGGTACAACTGAATCATGTGAATTGTTCATATGTGTAAAAAAATTGATAAATTTATCATGGATCAAATAAAAAGACAGGCATCAAAATTCAACATCAACTGAAAAGAACTCTTTGATATCATAATTGTACAAGTATAGAGTTAAAACAACTTATAGTCAGTTAGAACAACTAATTCAACAAAATTGACTAAGAATTAAGTGAAAATAAATTACAGAATCAGCTTTAACTGCAGTAGCAGTGAGATCAAAGATAGAAGTACTTCAAATGCAAGTCATACATAGTAGTAGTGCTTTACATATCTTTTACAGTGAAGATGCCGCAAATTGTTTCCAAGAAAACTCATTAAGAGCCAATTTTAGTGCATTCTTGATTTCAAATACCATCAAATTTAATCATCACGCAATCACAAATTTAATCATAATGAAAACAAACATTTTTGCGGAAAGATAGGGCTTACCCATGAAAAATTCAAACCAATAGTTATTTTCAACAGCATCCTTGGAGTTGCTTTGGTACTGTTTTTGCGACTTCAGTGTTTAGGCGAGAACGATTTGGGTTTGGGAGAGAGCCGTTGGATATTTGAATTTACAATTAGGGGTTAGGAATTTTGGACGAACTCACCGTAAGGGATTTGAATTCACGCTTTCAGTCGGATTCTTCAAACGATGTTTGGGATTTGAAGATTTTGGGGGAAGAAATATACTGTAATAAAGGATAGGATGGTAAATTCGTATTTTTCAGAGTTTTTGATTTATTTTTTATTGCCATTATTTTGGGTTAATAATTTTTACATAAAGTGTTTTGGGGTTTGGTCAACTGGCAAATTCCCCTTTTCATCGCCCGTTAAACCCTTTTCGTCTCCACCCGACTGCTTCCTTCTGCAATCTCAATCCGGCTGCAATTTTGAAGGAAAAAATTTTGAGTTTCAAAAAATTTTGCGGGGGGACCACCATTTTGGCGACCGACGTTGCAGGGCGATCGCCCCCATGCCCCCTTTCCCTCCGCCCCTGAATATCCGTCTAGAATTCTTTATGTTGTTGCCTCCTTTCAGTAACCTCCCCAGTGGCTCCGCCCCTGTTTGCATTTGGACACAAATCAGTTCTTCCCTCCCTCAATTTTGCGACGAATCGTTGCAATCACAAGGTCTCGGTAGAAGTCCTCTGTGGTATTTGATTCACTGAAATGTCCTTTAATTCTAATGCACGTAACAAAATCAGAGAAAACCTTCTTAGTAAACTCAAGTTCCATAAGTTTTCTGGGTTCATAAACCATTCTACTGAACGCCGTCTTACTTGTAATGGAAATGGATTTACTGCATATTTTTCTTCAGAGTCTTGTAGAAGCCCGAACTTTTCTTCATTTTTGAATAGTAAAGTTAGTGAGCAGTTTCCAGGAGATGATGTTAAGTATGGGTATGGTCGGACTAGAAAAGAGGGACTTAGAGATACTACGTTTCTGATTTCAGATGGACTTAGTCGTAGGAGCGGAGAAAAGTTTAAGCTTGATGCACTGGACAAGTTTGTTCAGTCTGAAAAAGTAGGAGAGAGTAAGGAAGAAACTGAATTTGAATTAACAGTTTTGGGTTCTGTTAGTAGTAATGTAAAGCACAATGGGGTTTCCAGTACTGAGGGGGAAGAAGATGAATCAAGACACCCCCTAGTAAAAGAAGTTTGTAGTTTAATTGATTTTCGCACAGCATGGACTCCAAAACTTGAAAGGGAATTGAAGCAGTTGTTGAAAAGTTTGAAACCAAGGCAAATCTGTGCTGTATTGAGGGCCCAATCTGATGAAAGGGTTGCTTTAAAGTTTTTTTATTGGGCAGATCGTCAGTGGCGTTACAAGCACGACCCCGTTGTGTATTATACCATGCTTAAAGTTCTTAGTAAGACTAAGTTATGTCAGGGGGCTAGGCGTGTCCTTCAGCTTATGGTTAAGAGGAAGATTAAGTGTCGGCCTGAAGATTTTGGTTGTGTGATGATTTCTTTCAGTAGGGCTGGTCATATGAGGAAAGCTATGCAGACATTAACTTGGTTACAAAAAGGAGGAGTACAACTTGATCTGTCCATATGTAATACTGCAATTTATATTCTGGTGAAAGACCACAAGTTAGAGAAGGCATTGAGGTTCATGGAAAGAATGCAACTTGTTGGGATTAAACCTGATGTCATTACATATAATTGTTTGATCAAGGGTTATTGTGATATACACCAACTTGAAAATGCAATGGAGCTGATGGCAGAAATGCCTTTTAAAGGTTGCTCCCCAGATAAAGTTAGTTATTATACTGTGATGGGATTTCTGTGCAAGGAGAAAAGGGTTGGTGAAGTGAGGGAATTGATGGAGAAGATGCTGGCGGATAGCAATTTGTTGCCCGACCAAGTTACTTACAACAATATTATTCATCTTCTTGCCAAGAATCTTCATGCAGACGAAGCGTTAGAATTTCTGAGAGAAGCAGAAGAAAGAGGGTTCTTCATTGATAAGGTCGGGTATAGTGCAGTAATAAATAGCTTCTGTCAGGCGGGGAAAATGGAAAGGGCAAAAGAACTCGTGAATGAAATGATCTCGAAAGGCTGCGCTCCAGATGTTGTGACATACACAGCTGTTGTGAATGGTTTTTGTCAAGCTGGAGAGGTTGATCGTGCTAATAAGTTACTTCAGCAGATGTACAAGCATGGTTGTAAGCCCAACTGTGTATCATACACAACATTGTTAAATGGTCTTTGTAAAAGCGGGAACTCAACAGAGGCAAAAGAGTTGATGAACATGAGCGAAGAGGACGGCTGGACACCAAACAATGTGACATATAGTGTGGTAATGCATGGATTTCGCCGGGAAGGAAAATTGTTTGAGGCCTGTGAATTGGTACGAGATATGATTAGAAAGGGTTTTTTTCCTACTCCAGTTGAAGTTAACCTCTTGATTCAATCATTATGTCGGGAGGGCAGAGCAATGGAAGCTAAAAAGTTCATGGAGGATTGTCTGAACAGAGGGTGTGCTGTCAATGTGGTAAACTTTACCGGTGTCATCCATGGCTTTTGTCAAGAAGATGACCTAGATACTGCTCTATCTGTCTTTGATGACATGTATTTAAGTAATAAACACCCCGATACTGTTACCTACACAACTGTTATTGATGCATTGGGAAAGAAAGGTAGGATAAATGAGGCAACTGAACTGACCAAAAAAATGCTTCATAATGGTTTGCTTCCTACTCCTGTGACATATCGCTCGCTCATTCATCACTTCTGTCATCAAGGCAGGGTGCACGATCTGTTGAGATTATTGGAGAAGATGCTTCCACGACAAGACTGCAGAACAGTGTATAACCAAATCATTGAAAAGCTTTGCAGTTGTGGACAAGTTAATGAGGCTTATATGCTCTTGGGAAAAGTTCTAAGATCAGCATCCAGAAATGATGCAAACACATGCCATGTTCTCATGCGAAGTTATCTGAAGGAAGGAAATTTTCTTGGCTCGTATAAAGTGGCTTGTCGAATGTTTAATAGGAATCTGATTCCTGATCTTAAGTTATGCGAAGAAGTGAGTAAGAAATTAATGATGGCAGGAAAAAAGGATGAGGCAGATAAGCTTATGCTGCGGTTTGTGGAGCGTGGCCACATCTCATTCAAGTGTTAACATGCTGTGCTTAGTCAACTGAAGTAAATCTATTGAACTCAACTGAAGTCCCTCTCCTGCATGCAGTTAATGAGGCTTACTTTTCCTCAAGCCAAGGGTGGGTTTCCTCTTTGAAGTTTTTATGAAGAAATATACTTTCAGAACAAGAAAACACATGGATATTTATATTGATGACTACACATTAATAAAGAGATTCTGAAGATGTTATTAGCAGGGGGGCTGACCCGGAATAACATCTTATTTCTGAAGATTTTATTCCAATTTGCTGTTTCTGCTGCCTCGATATATGAGGAGTCTTTTGTTTTTCCTTCTCCAAATACTCTAGCCTGGTATTCCTATTTCCAGATATGGTTCTCTATATTTTCCTTGTGCCTTCTGTATATTGGATATTGGCTTCTCATGTTGATATTGTTGCATTTGCATCTTCAAAATGCATGCTTAAGATATATGGCTAAATTTTTCAATTGACAACATAAGTTCCTAATTATTGTGTCAGTTAAATTTAGTTCATAGATTGCTCAAATCATGACAATTTCCTTTCAAATATAGTAAACTCATGCTGGAAATTCTAATCTTTCAAGAGATGGCATTTTTCTATTTCAGTACCTTGATTGTTCTAGTTCAGCTTGTAAAGTACTTCCTCCATCATAGAAAGATAGTCCACCTTTCCTTTTTAATCCCAGACTATAGTCCACTTGTGAGTTGAAAAAACATATGTTGATTTCTTAGTTTTCTTATATACCCTTATTGGATCTGCATTGTCAATTTGTTATCAACATATGATAAGAACTATTAAAGTGAAACAATAAATAAATGAGAAGTTACATTAGGAAAAGTTTTCTTAAATTTTACTTTTTCCAGCAATATTAATTGAAGTTTCTTAATCTTTGTGAAAAATGGAATTGGACAATGACAATCCTAGGGACGGACAGAGCATGTTAAGTTTTTCTGATTTGGGGATCTCGTATGTAGGCATGAATGATGCCTGGAGAAATCAAAGCTGTCGGCATTAAATTTTGCCTTCACTTGCAGGTCACCTGGATATGCTTTACCTCCTCACACTTTCGCACATCAGTGCTCTACTGGAATGGCAGATGCAGGTGGACAGATTCCTGGAGGGAATGTGAAGTCTGGAGCTGGGTGGAGCAGTAACTTCAGCATGTCAAATTCTCAACTGGATGCAGAGAGGAAGTTCGTTGGGCACCAGTTTGAGGTACGCCAGTTTCAAAGCTGGAGCTGGTCTTTTATTTTCCTTCTGTCACATGTTATGAATGATAAAATTTCGCATCACCTTGACTAATGGCTGACTTTAACTTGATCACGATTCCATTTCTATCAATCCTTGATAGAAATATGCTTCGGTGTTCGGGCGCTGAAACACATGTTCTTTATCTATTTATTTATGGGATTGTTTTTTTTTTTTTTTTTAATCTCTAATTTTCATTTCAAACTTAATGGAAAATTATGGCCAGTTTCCACTGTTAACTGTTCTTACAGATACTACTATGCATTTTAGAGCCACTCCTGATCCGGTTGGATTTGTTGGTCAACTAAAATCTGAAACTTGTGAAGGTTCATTGACAAAGCGGCTGAGGTAAATGGGACAGAGGGAGTATAGTTTGCTGTATGTCATACATTCTTGTATTAAGAAAGGTAGAGATGGAATATACCAAAGACAGTGCGAAATTGGAAAATGGCTGCTTCTATTATGCATTTGCTTTGCTTTACTTGGATTTTGCCCCTCCTACCCTGATCTTTTTTACAGTTTCTGCTACATCAGCTGAAGATCCTACAAAACCTAGATGAACCTCAGACCTAGGACATCTAAGGGAATTTCCTCTTCTTTGACTATTTCAGACTTGGGCGAGAGTATAGAATTTCACGAGGTAGAGAGAGATAGGCCATCAGAAGTGTTGAAGTTTACAAGAAACATAAGAGCAAAGACATGCTACAACTAGTTCAAGATCTTGAAAACCAGCGTCTGAAGAGCCCGTATAGAGTAGTGTTCGTTTGTGCGTTTGGTTTGCAGTCCATGGAAGCCATGCACTTGAAATATGAACAAAATTTTGATACTTCAGGAGTACCATATTCTGGCTTATTGGCATAATCAAGAACTGACGTTTAGATTCATAGGACTTGATGTACTGTGTTAAATTGGGAGTTGGGATTTCACACATGTGGGTTCTTAATTAGTCATGAGTAAAGTATCTTATGTACTTTTTGAGTACCAGAATTTTTTTCCTTGAAGTACATACATAGAAAACTAAATACAGCCATGAAATAGGAGGAAACTAGTGATAACATTACTATTTGTAATGTCCTTTTGTACCCTGTTTATTTGACCTCTTAAAATAAACTCTTCTACGTATAATAATATATATAAATTATAAGAAAATTAGAGGTAATATTGCTTTCACCAGTGAATATATATATATATATATATATATATAGATTGATATAATTGAAAGTGCGATTTATGCTTATAAATAATTGTTCTTCTCAATCTCCCACGTAGTTTCAAATTTAGTTAAAAGTAAGAAATAGCAAAATAGCATTATCTACTCATTGTTTATTATTTTAACATTTGAATAATAATTTAGAAAAATGATAAAGTTGTCATAAGTCGAATGATGTAAGAGCTCTTCCGATCTCATCATGGCAGTGTTTTGAAAAGCGTAAGATCTGGAAAATCGTCCAAGCCAAGTAGTAAGTTTAGACGCTTTTATGCGTACTAATTCGTAAAAAAACGTTATTAATACGTGATAAAACACAATGCATGAACTCTAAATTTTGAGTATAATATTTACATATACTAGTGTTTTAGAACACTGATTGGTGAATAATTACACCAGTATTTTTTGGTTTGTGGGGGATTATTAGTTGCATTAATTAATTAATAAATCAACTTTTATAAAAATTGATATAAATCAAAACTAGAAGCCGTCAAGACCTATCGGGGGCGCGACTCCTCAGTGCCCAGGCCTACACCCCCCTTTGTAATTAAAAAAATAAATAAATAAACAAATAAAATAAAAAAATAAAAGCCCGGCCGGCCGTCATACGGGCTGGGCTTCAAGGAGCAAGCTGTCCGGGCCTATGAGTCGCCCGCCGCTTGTTGGGACGATAAGGTAATTGCACATTATTTGCGAAAAACCCTAACCGCTACAAAATCAGCCTCTTCTTCCTGTTCCGTCCTTTGGGGTTTTTGGTTCAGTTCAACCTTCCATTGTGTTGTTATGGGTAGCCAAAAGTACCAAACAACTGAGCCAGAAACCCTCAACGATGCTACAGAAAATGGTGACACTAAATTGCAGAAAAAGCACAAGAGAAAGCTTGAAGAAGCGGAAGCTAACGTTGTTACGGAATCAAAGAAAGATGTGAAGAAGAAGAAGAAGAAAGAAAAGCGGGAGGAAGGGGTTGATACGGTAAATGAGTCGGGTGAAATATTAGAAAATGAGAAGGAGAAAAAGATAGAAGAAGAAATTATAGATGGTGTTGGATCAGCTGAAATTTCCAAACCTAAGAAGAAGAAAGGAAAAGAAGCGGGAGGAAAGGAGGATTTGAATGAGGGTTTAGTTGAAAAACCGGGAAAGAAGAAGAAAAAGGACAGAGAGGGAGGAGGCAAAGAGCGTTCAAATGACGGAAAAGTTGAAATATCTGAAAAGAAAAATAACAGTGAGGAGGTTAGAGAAAGCAGTGGTGTTACAGTATCAGGGAATAATGTTAATGATCCAAAATATAAGGCATTAAATTCGTTTGCAGAATCTGGGCTTCCAAGTGGGGTCTTGGAATGCTGCAAGAACTTTGATAAACCATCCCCAATTCAATCCCAGTCATGGCCTTTTCTCTTGGAAGGTCGTGATTTCATTGGAATTGCTAAGACCGGCTCCGGTAACCAGTTTTCCCCTGCTTTAATCATTCGAGTGCATGCTTGTCATAAAAACTTATTGTTTGCATCAACAGGTAAGACACTGGCATTTGGTGTTCCTGCTGTGATGCATGCATTGAGCAAGAAAAAGAGCAGAATGTCTAAGAAAGCAAATCCACTGTGTCTTGTCCTTTCACCTACAAGGGAACTAGCCCAGCAAGTATGTATTTTGTTATTGATAAATATGTAATCTGTTCTTTATGTATTGTCAGTTACACAAATACGAATGACGATATGATGATGTATCTTCTGATGTCTATGTTAGATTTTCAAAATATGTTGAAGAGTATTATGTCATTCTCTTTTTCTGTTTGCTGCAGCAAAATTGTAAATGTAAGGGATTTGAGGTCTGTCACTGTGACTTTGAACTAATTATGATTTATATTGAAAATTTACAGCCTTTTTGGGATCATTTTACAAGTACCTCAGGTCTTTCTTATTTAATTGGCTCAGCTAATGTTACTTTGATATGTATAGTAGTTATTAGTGCAAGACAAGTTAGGACATGCTGATTTAAATTCTTTATATTTTAAAATTTATATATGATATTTTAATTTTGTCACCTTTTCAAATACGATACGCCATCAAATAATTGCTCCAAGAATGTTCTTAAACTATGAGTGTTCCAAAATTTAATGCATGTAAAATAAGACTCAAGTCACTCATCATGTGGCTTTATCCAATCAATGTCATGGGAGTCTGGCATTGACATGATGCGACAAACATCCAACCCAGATATGTAGTCCTCATATAGATATCCACACATCATAGTGCGATTGTGCGCAACTGACGTTGGCCTGGCCCCCAGTTTTGAGTAGTCCAAAAAGGCCTTATAGCGTTGGCTGTTCAATTCGACGGCTCCTATCTTGATAAGTTTTCCTTAGGGCCAAGTTCTCTTCCGATGACTCTTAGAGAGAATCAGAAATTACAACTGTTATCTTCACTAATTTGTCGTTATATAAAACTTGTTTGTGACATGAGAAGTAATGCGAACCCAGTAAGAAATTCAAAACTTTTCTTATCCATTTGTTTTGCAATTTGTGATGACTTTTCATAAAATTCAAGTACAGTTATTATGATGACATTTTGTTTACATTATCTGTTCCCAGTGGCTGTTTTAATTCGTTTACGATCTGAAACATGATGATTGATACAATGAAGTGATGGTGATATATAATTGAGATCGGAAGAGCACACGTCTGTCTGATGCTGGGAAGCCTAGTGGGGTGCAGTCAGTTTGCGTGTATGGAGGAACTTCTAAAGGACCCCAAATATCTGCTCTGAAATCTGGTGTTGTAAGTCTTCCATACTGTTGATTGTGAATGTATATTAACTGCAAATTAGACGTTCTGCAGCACGTAGTCTTTTTAGTTTATCTTGATGATTTTTTTAAAATATTACTACTGCTTAGCCTGTGTTTTATTCTCAATATTTATCTCCTACTATAGTCCTCCCAATCAGTTGATTTAACTATTTTCAGTTTAAACAACACATTTGATGGGGCCTTCTAAATCCTCATCCCTCATTGTACCTTTTATAATTTTGCCAATTAAATTGGGTAAAAATAATGAAATATCAAACAAGCTTTTAGCATTGAAGTTAATCTTAATTCTTAACTGTATTCTTTTGCTTTTCTAGTTCTTTTTCATTTCTGGTGCTCGTTATCAATGCAAACTGATATATAACTATTGGAGTTAGTTAAGGGGTGTTTGATTTTCATTGTATTGTGGAAATTATAGTGAGGTGAAATGAGTCATTGAGATTTATTAGATGTCTGAAATATGTGATTGTAGTTGAGTAGTTCCAAAATTGTTGCTAGATAAATTGTGGTAGGGAAACCAAATTGAGAATCAAACACCCCCCTTAATAATTCCTGAAATCATGTCACTTTCCCTTTGGATTTACTCATAATTCCACGAAGTTATATTACATTTACATTAGTTTAAGTTTAGGAATGAAAATAATATCTCTTAGCTTACACTTTTTAACTTACTCTTAATAATTAAAAATTAAAACAATCTGGAATGTTAAAAATCTTATTAGGAAACCTGCATATCCGTTAAAAGAAAACTTTCGCATAATGTTTCTTAAGAGTACATGAGATTTGGAGTTTCTGGAGCGATAATGTATTAATAATCAGGTTTATTAGTAATCAGGTTTAATTTTGTTCTCTAATTTTTAGATCCTTCTCTAGGATTTTAATGACCTCATTTCCTTTTCTGGTAGTCTGAAAAATGATATCATATCTTAAACTAGACTTCCTGTTTCTCCAAAATTACCTTAAATTATTGGAGTACTTGATGTAAGTGAAAAGATTCCTAACCCCCAATTTGGGAGTAAGAGTTAAGGAATTGACCAATTAAGCAATAAATAGTTACAAACTCAGTCTAGATTAAGTTAGCGGGAGGGAAAAAAATTCAATAACATATAAGAGCTTGTTCTTGGGAGCTTTATGTTCTGTAGATTTAGATTTATAGGAGAATGTGTGGCACTGTGGTGTGAATGTAAAGAAAGATTTTTGGGATGTGTGAATTTTGTTTTTTTAATGGAGAATATGTAGTTGGTATTGATTTGATAAACTTTTTGCTTTTTGTAAAGTTACAAAGAACAAGCTCTAACCAATTAGAGTCCTGTATTGAAAAGGAATTTATATATCTGCTAGATGATTTTACATGAATGTAAGGGGAAAAGGTTGAAAGAAAATGCATTGCATTTAAGTTTTTGTAGTTTTCTATGGATACTTTTGAATGGCAAGAATTAGCCAAAAGAGAATCTTTGTTAGGACATGAGTATACTTAGGAATCAAACGGTCCATTCTTGAAAATTTTCAATTATAATTTTTGTAAGCTTTGGCAATACGTTTAGAGGCGTCTGATCAAATAGAACTCATGTAAATTATTTTCTGGATTCATCATGCATGGAGAAAATTGAAACGCACTGGGCACCCTAAAATCAAAATAGACTAGTTTTTGGCAACTTTTGTAATAGCATGTCATAAACAAGAGTATAGAAGGATATATGGTAGTACTGTCAAGTAATCCATGTCATGTTGGGAATACGGTAAGCTCATCTTTTATCATATTCATAATGGCGTACTAAGTGCAGTCATTTCGGCCATGTTAATATTAAAATTAGTATTCATGATTAATTAGTCAGGTAATCATAATCATTTATGTGATGGATTGCAACTTTTCAACCAACTTGATCCTCAAATTGCTCGGAGTAATGTAAATCCATACTCAAGTCTACTTCTTGGTCTATCTCAGGACATTGTTATTGGAACTCCTGGTCGTTTAAAGGACTTGATTGAAATGGGAGTGTGCCACCTGAATGAGGTCTCATTCGTGGTATGTAATAAACTTCTTGTTATTATTATCATTTTCATCTGTGTGTGTGTCACCTGGAAATAAATTCTGGTATTCTTTTGGGTTTGAAACTACTTTTATTTGTCAAGAATGTAATCTTTGATTGAAATGAATTTTGGCATCAACTTAAGATATACGTTCGTAAATACTGCTTGCTTTCAACACATGGAAATACAGTGGACATACGGGTCCATTTGGCAACCAACTATAACCCATTATAATTGGTTTTGTTTATAATGGGGTTATGTGACAAAATCAGAACTTGACGTCTCATAACATTCCACAATCAAATTAATAGAAGGTGTCAAGTTATTATTTTGCAACGTA
Organism: Nyctanthes arbor-tristis; assembly: GCA_963692815.1. NCBI lineage: Eukaryota > Viridiplantae > Streptophyta > Magnoliopsida > Lamiales > Oleaceae > Nyctanthes > Nyctanthes arbor-tristis. The sequence continues at coordinate 15,896 of CAVNYN010270782.1, read as the reverse complement.
ACCCCATTATAGGCAAAACCAATTATTACCCATCAGAAGTGGTTGCCAAATGGACCCTAAGTTGTAGCTAAGATTATAAAATGCAAAAGTAAGATGAGAATCAAACACCCCTTTAATTATGATATGGATTTGGTTATCTTTGAGTTCTCTATTTATGTAGCACATTTAGCCACTCAATCTTAATTAGTCTGCAAATTTTAAGCATTTGTTTTTCATTTCAAATTTATAATTTTGGATCTAATTTTGCTGCTGTAATGGTATTTTTGTTCATAGAAAATTTCTTTTCGATTATCTTCAATTATTTCAATAGCTATCTGAACTCCTATTCAAAAGAGTGATTTAATCCAGCAAGACAAGTATAATAATGGCCTTAAGTAGATGCAAACCGTTTAATTTTCATTTGATCTCTTGGCAGGTGTCGTATGCTGTACAAATACAATGTAAAATGGGAAAAATGATTCACACACTCTGCCCTTATTGAGAAACACACTTAATTTTTTGTTTTAATAACTACAGGGTTCTAAAAATTACTTTTTATGTATTGTCCCTTAGTTTATTGATTATTGTTATGGTATATTAATAGCTAAGGGGTTATAGTTTGTTGTTACTTGTCATATTAATAACTAAAATGTTAAAAAATGTTTTATGTATTCCCTCATCCTTACTTCATGATAAATGGGTTCAGTTTTATTTTTCTCACATCGAACATTGACTTGTGTTACCTTGAAGATGTTAATGAAATGATATACCTGTACGGATTCTGAATTCTTTTGAGCAGATCTTTTGATCAGATTTTTATTCTAGGTCTTAGATGAAGCTGATCGAATGCTTGACATGGGATTTGAACCTGAGGTTCGGTCAATACTGAGTCAAACAAACACTGGTATGGTTAGATTGTGATTTTTTTTTCTTTTTTTTCTTTTTTTTTCCTTTTGAGGAAAGGGGGGGGGTTGGTGTTGTGGTTTCTACTTTCTGAAGGTCTCAATTGACATTCAGACGTGTCTGATTCTATTTCCTTTAATTTCCATATGTTCTCTTTTTTTGTGACACTTGAGTCTTTTTGGGTTTCTGTAAGATGTTGGGCTGTGTTTCTTTTGCTTACGTATTTGCGCTGATGACCATATATTTAATTTCTCGTATATATAGCCATTATTCGGGGTGAATGTCCCTAGACCCTAGATTTCACTGTTGCTACATAGCATTACAGCCAATTGTAGTGGTTGTTTGATTCTCTTTATCCTTGTGACTTATAAAGAGAAATTATAAGTTGGTGAAAGGAGTGGTGTAGATTTAATAGAAATTTGAAATTTGTGGTTATAAATGAATAGTTGTCAAATCAGTGGTAGATGAAATTATAAAGAGATGTGTTAAAGAGGTTCAAACAAGCACTTAGTATTAAGGGCAACTGACGTTTGGATATGTGTGTTGATTTTTTCTTTTTTGCCTGGGTATTTGTATTGGCAATAAATACTCAATGGAATTTCATTTTTGTTATAAGTATATAATTTTCCATGCCTTCTGTTGTTTCTACGTATTGTTATATTCATTATGAAACTAACTGCAAATTTTGGATATGTGCATAACTCTATTATCACATATAATGCAGTTCGTCAGATGGTAATGTTCAGTGCAACGTGGCCTCCAGCAGTCCATCAATTAGCTCAAGAATTCATGGATCCCTGCCCTGTTAAGGTTTGCATTATCTCGAGGAATACCTTTACTATGCCTTCTCCCACTATATTTATAAATGAATGTGTTTCAGGTAGTTGTTGGCTCAGAGGATTTAGCTGCCAACCATGATGTCATGCAAATAGTGGAGGTATGGCTGGTCTAAATTTATGAAGACAGAATAAATTCTATATTGGATGATAATAGATGGATATTGATTTTCACTGATTTGTAAGTGCTCAATTTCTTGCAAATTGTAGGTCTTGGATGACCGAGCTCGTGATGAAAGGTTGCAATGCCTGCTTGAAAAATACCACAAGTCCAGAAGGTATAAATTGCTGACATTTTTTTGGACTTCATTGTGTCTTTGGAAAGTGTTTTTTGGGCTAAAAACCTGGTATACTGAATGCTAAATTACAGCCTGTCTTACATGCTTCCTAGTTTGAGCTTAAAGTGGTTAAGTGTACCCCACCCCTCTTAGTAATCTATTTCTATTTCAAAATAGAAATAGATTCTTTGAAAATGAGTAACACAGATTTGTTGGTATAGCCTGTCTTGCAAGATGTGTGGATGTGACTAGTTTGACCAATATTTGTTTTAAAATAGAATGGGTTTACTATTAATGCCTTATTTAAAGAGGAGGAAAAAAAGAAAAGGTTTTTTTTGTTGTTTTGGGGGGGGGGGGGTTCCCGAAATGGGACCTTTTGGTGTTTTTTCTAGCAAAGCAGTAAAAAGACAATGTAAACCATGGAACAACAGGAATCCTCTTTTCTCATACTGAACCATGCGTTCAGTAAAGAAATGTAAGCCCAAAATTATAAATTTTTCTATCTTATGCGATTAAAAACATTATTCTATCCAATGTCACAACAATATAGTTTTGATAAGGAAGCTATTAATAACTTTAGGCTTGATCTTTAGTATCCCAGTTGGCAAGTTGCCAAACAGATTCTAGCAAGCATGCTCGATTCAAACCCTTTTTGCGTTTGCTTGGGTTGATCAGACGTCCCACATAAGAGAATCTTTAACACTATCAGGTGAGAGCAAAGGGATCCCCTCAAAGGATAGGATTATAATATCATCTACACGTTCAAGATGCTACTGGTGTAAGGTTTTTCTTTTCCAAAGTGGATATGATTGCTTGATTCTTTATAATGTGCATTTCAGTCTTCATATTTAGCACTTTCAGTGCTGCTTGTAAGTTAAAGCATGAAATTTCCTGTTTAAAATAACTTAGTGAAATTTGTTTCAAACTGTTTTAAGTTTGAAGTTTTGTGCATGTACTTTATCTCGATGATTGTTATGTTCTTGAAGGTCAAAGCTCATGTAGGTCACTTTGGCATAGGATTTAAAAAGCCAAAGGTAATTTGAGACAAGAATTTTCTTTTGAGACTGTTTAGATAATTTTTTGGAAGTGCTTCTGCTATTTGGAAGAGCTTTTAGAGGAAGCTTGACCAGGGTTTGACCAGGATGGCTTTCTATGGAAGCCTCTTCCACAAAAAGTGAAAGCTATTCCAAACAGTATTTTTCTTGTTAATCTTCTAGAGGATGTTTTCAGTTCTGCTTATATGAGGTTTTCAACTTTGCCAGGAATAGAGTACTAGTCTTTGTTTTGTACAAGAAGGAAGCATCTCGTGTTGAAAGCATGCTTCAGAGAAGGTAATTCCCCACAATTTTACTTTCGGTTTTCTTGCCCTTTTAATGTATAGTTAGCAGTTAGATACTGAAAATATAGCCAAGAGGACTGAGAGGGCTGACCTTAAATTAGTTTATACGTTTTTCTCTAAAATCCCTTCGGGAATGTTTCGTAGTTTTTGTAACATCATCATCATGATCATTATTCTCTCTTTATTTTTCCCCAGGGGTTGGAAAGTTGTTTCTATAAGTGGCGACAAGGCACAGCATGCACGTACACAGGCACTGTCATTGTTTAAGGAGGGAAGCTGTCCTCTAATGGTATGTATATCTTTGTGAAATAATGTTTAATTAAATTTTTGCTTTCCGCTTGGGCTAAATCCATCCCATTTGGTGATTAAGATTGTTCCAGAAGTAACTTGTGACTGAATTGATTTTGAGCATTGTTCCTTCTTAATCTGTCTTTTATTACTTAGAACATGATTGTTTATATATTCTAATCCAATTTGTTTCTTGAGCACTTCCCTACTGAGAGTCCCCCCTTGCAGAAATTTCTCTTTAGATTTGCATTCCTTTTGGCTGTATCGATCAAATGTTATCCTTCTTCCAATCTTTGTGAAAATAAAAGCAAGAAAGAATTTAGTTTGTGCAGTAGTTGATTCTATTGTTTTAGATGCTTTTTCCAATTTTTGATAATTCCTGAAATAATTTAGGCTTTACTACACCACAGTTCATGATTACTATCTAGTTGAAAAATATATATTGTTTGCTTTCAAGGTAATAACCATTTGATTTATGCAATCAGAATTGGGTTACTACTGGCACTGTCGTTCTCTCTCTCTCTCTCTCTCTGCTCCCCCCCTCTGGCCAGGAACTTTTGACTAGGTGCCAAGAACATGGAAGAAGTGTATATGGTTAACAAAATATGAAAAAGAAAAGGCATACTAATCTTGTCCTGGTCAGAAAGTACCAGAGAAAGCTGTGTTGGCTTGATATTTCTGGACCTTCCGAGGTTTAGCTTTTCTATTACTGGAGTAGAATTCTGATTCCTCTCTGCTACTGTTTTCTCTACGACCATCAAACAGCTGTCAGTTAAATCCTTTTAGTATGCCTATGGGTTTTAACTTGACATGCTGATATTAATGGTGGGATAGCAATATATATACAATAAAATCTGGACAAATTAATATTCTTCGGACCAATGAAATTGTTATTTTAGAGGGGCTATTAATTTATCGAATGTTAACTTAGTTCATTGATGTGAGTCGGGACAGGAAGATTTCATTATTCAATTTAGGTTTATTAACTTAGTTCATCGACGTGAGTCAGGACAGGAAGATTTTATTATTCAATTGAGGTTATTAATTTATCGAATACTTATTTATCAAGGTTTTATTATTTTTTAAAAAAGAAAAAAGATATTTGTTTTGACTTCTAAAACTTCAAAAGTATCAATTAAAAACTTTTATGCTTCTATATGCTTATGCAGATTGAACGATACAGTTTATAGTATTCAGTTCACAGAACCTAAGTTCAGTTGAGAAAATGGGTAACTGGTTAACCCTTTCATCTTTGGGCATGAGTAGGAATGGCAATGGGGTGGGTCAACCATATCCTGAACCCGCCCCACGAGTCTTGAAGTTGCCCAGACCTGCCCCTAACCCACGAATTCATGGGGCGGGGAGCCGGGGCTGGGGCGCCACCATGACCCACGAAAGGACCCATGAATTTTTCTTCCTTTTAATCAATCTCATGCATAACGCATTATCAATTGACAAGTGCAAAATGAAAGATGAATTGAATGCCATAAAGAGTTAAAATCTGCACAATTTTACCTTAACAACGTAGAAATTGAAAAGAACAATGCAGACGCCTAGACTTTGTTTATTGTTTAATTGTTTGATGTTTGTCCGACTTTTCATAAATCATATAGAATTAAATTCCTACACATTTTTAGAACTAAATTTATATATTTAAAAAAAAAAAAGAAGAAATTCTTGACGGGTCACGAGTCCATGGGTAGGCGGCGGGGCAAAAAATGTTGCTCCATACCTGCTCCATAACCCGGTTAGGTGCGATGGGTCAATCCTATTAGGGGCGGGTCCCCACGGGTTCATGGTTGGTATCGTAAATTGTCATCCCTAGGCATGAGGCTCAAAAGGACAGTCAACCATTGACTTTTCACTTCGATTCTTGTAGAATACAAAGTCTATCATTGATTTTTCTTAAACTATTGTGTATATATTCACTAGCTGATTAATCCTTTGCATGGTTGTCTAGAACAGAAAACCTAGTTTTCTATGATAATAAATTTATGTGTTTGTAGATAGCGACTGATGTGGCTGCTCGAGGATTGGATATTCCTGATGTTGAAGTTGTAATAAATTATAGTTTTCCTCTCACTACGGAGGATTACGTCCATAGAATTGGTAGGACTGGAAGAGCTGGTAAAAAGGGGGTGGCTCACACTTTCTTCACCAAGGAAAACAAGGTACAGTTCTATTTCTCCAACGGATATTAGTTTGATATTTTACCATAATTTGTCTGTTTATACAGACAATAGAGAATAGTGCACTGACACAAGCACTAAATTCTTGTAGGGACTTGCTGGAGAGTTGATAAATGTACTCAAGGAAGCTCAGCAGGTTGTTCCTGAAGCCCTGCTAAAATTTGGTACTCATGTAAAGAAGAAGGTCAGACTTCTTCTTTTTCTTCTGTGGCATGGCAGTGTATATAGTTAGGTCATCTACCATATGATCATCAAAGGAGATATTAAGGTAAAAACTAAAAAGGTCCCCTGCACTAATGAGGAAGTTCCATGCAGACTTCAATGAGACGAAAAAGTTAAAATCGGAACTTCATTTCAATTAATATGAATTTTAAAATCATTCCAAAAACCTATAACCCCCCCCAAAAAAAAAAAAAAAAATTTCACCCTACACATTATTTGAAAATGAGTTTCTTCCCTTAAATTTTTCCCTTTGGTTTTTCCCCCTGGCTTTTCCCTCCAAGATTGGAAATGCTCTAAATGCTTATATGCTTATTGTACCCCCAAAATAAACATGTGGCTGAAAGATAGGCCCTAGCTTTTGGGAAATTTTCAAAATCATCTCTCCTCAAACTCATTTTCAACCTCACATTCGTTAAATATTGGGGGGTTTGTTCTGTTTGTGTTTTAGTTTTTAGTTTGAAATTCATTTCCAATTCGCTCTTATACGTAATTTATGCAAAAATTGATACGTTTCCATTTTCCGAAGTCTTTTCAGATTTTTACACCGAAAATACTCAAACTAATAAAATTTTATTCAGTTTTCTTGACAACATTTTTCCTTAAATTTTCTGAAATACATTTTCAAAATATGAAAGTAAACAAGTTGCTTTTTTCCTTAAATTTTCTGAAATACATTTTCAAAATATGAAAGTAAACAAGTTGCTTCTGTTTTGAAAATTGGAAACTAAGATAGCATGGAAACAAAAAAATGAACATGCACTTATTTTTTCACGGAATCCAGTAACTTTCTTGTTAATTTTGAACCACACACACAAACACATGCACACACTAAAAGCCTTTCTCTAATGCACTCTTGATAACGAAGTCTTACAGTTAGCCAAGTAATATGATCTATGGATGGAAGAGATTGGTTTTTAGCTGATGAGAAAGTTTCATAAAGAAGAAAGTAGATATCTCCAACATAACTGCTTACCAATCTCTTTGAATCAGGGGAACCAACTTTCCAACCGGTTGAATTTTCAACATATATGGGTTTTAACTTTATAAGGTTTCACTTGCTTTGAGTATTAACTTCTCTGCTGGTTCCAGCACTATGTCTATTGGCTCAAGTAAAACCTAGCCTTTTGGGGATAACAGTAATTGAAACACGCGGATCACGAGAGAATTTCTAGTACTCAGAGAGCAGTGAACACTTGGTACACCACATTCACTTAGTGACACATGTTCTACCAGCAAATAGGACACTAACAAGTGGTAAGAAGTTAAATGATTAATTGAGTTCTTTGTGTCCCGTGTTGTTTTCATTTGCCATGCTTAATGATCGTTAGATACTTCTCGGGTATAAAAATTTTTTCCGTGAATTAAAAGTCAATCTGTGTTGTTGACAAGAATAATTGGAAATCTGAGGACAACCAGTGCGGTTTTAGTTTAACTGTGACTTCCAAAAACTGCTACTAAACTTGGAAAACTGGACAATTCAACCGGGACCAAGAACTAGTCATGCTTCCGATCTTGTTTTCCAGTTGGGTTTGTGACAAAGGAAAATGAAGAAAAAGAACAGAAAAATCTGCCATTATTCCATTTATCTGGCTTCATGTATGCCCTATGCTTGTTGACGGGTAGAGTGCCAATATCTAAAAGAAGATTCAGGGGATCTGGGAAAGAGGAGCAGCTGCCCTGTCTATGCTTTCTTTTTTCTGCTGGTGCATAATAAAGATGTGGTGGTCAAGGTTTTGATGTGTATGGATCACATTGTACATTACTTGACCATTTATATTTAGATTTAGCCATTTAGTTTATATTTGTATTTGCTCCATTATGTTTTAGATATTGAACTGGTATTTTACATGATTGATAGATGTTAATAGTGAGTAGTATTAAAATGCCAACATAATATAATATTTTTAGAACATATATCTGTACATAAATTGCTTATGTAATTATTCTAATATATTCTGTTTGCCCTTGACCATTTCTTTTCTGGGCTTTCAAATTAAAAACATTGGTTGTCGTTTTGGATAGTTGCCTTTGCTCTGTCTGTCCTGACAGCATTCCTCTGATTTTGAATGCAAATTGTCTAATTGTGCTTGCATGATATAAGCAAAATGTTGTGTACAGTAATGTTTTATGGACTTGACTTTGATTTATTTCTGGCCTGGTTTGTGCTCACCATGAACTTGCTTGATGCAGGAGTCGAAGTTATACGGTGCACATTTCAGAGAAATTGACTCAAATGCTCCCAAGGCAACGAAGATAAAGTTCGACTGTTCAGATGATGAAGAGTGAAAGCTCAAACGGTGATGCAAAAATGATTTGTATTAATTGGTTGGCTCCAACATCGCAGAAAGTGTGAATGGGTATGGAGTCAAAGGAGATGACTACCTAGTTTTCTTTCAATTCCATGCATACCATATTATATTTATATAGTAGTAAGTTACTGAAATGGCAAAGTTTCGATTTAGTTTATTTCTTCCATGTAATTCCTGTGACCAGATTTTCAGGTTAGCTTCTTTTGCATTATTTCACTATATGGAAATGATAAGTTTGCCGGAGATTGGTATTTCTTCCAATCTTAAGACTATATTTTGATTTGTACACAAAAATTATATATAGTTAAGGATATTTTATGTGCTTAATGTGTATGTACTGTTGCTTAACAAATTTGGGGGTTATTACAGCATCTCCCCTTCTAAATCCTCCAATGGGCAAAAGTGCCTGTTGGGTTGGGGGCTGCAATCACCCCTCCAATGTAAGGGGTGTGGTTACTGCGACATCCCTTCTTCGCTAGAGGGATAAACCCTCTCCTCCGTTGCAGCACCTTTTTTTCACTTGAGTATATTTTTCACTTGAGTATAGACAGGAATTCAAGATCTTGTCTAGATTAGTGTTCTTTATAACTTGACCTATCATTCATCATCCTTTTTTGAAGCATATCACCCTTCATCTTATTATTGCTTGATTGGGTGAAGATTTTTGTTAAAAACTGTTGAAATGAATTCGAGCTTACATCGCTTTGAGTTTGCGCCTCGTACCAATAGCACAAATAAACTAATGAAATACAAATAAACTAATGAGATAGAAGTAGATACCAGAATGCTCTACACAAATAAAATTTAGTTAAATCAATCATATTTTTATATTTCATCAGAGCAGCGTGTATTATGAGAATCCCACCATTTAGAAAGCGAATGACGTATACATTGATTTCTTTTTGTAAGTCCAGTTATTAGCAAGCAGAGATATGTCAAAGTATACATTGATTTCTTTTTGTAAGTCCAGTTATTAGCAAGCAGTGATATGTCAAAGTACAATGATAGTTTTCCATTTTTTTCTTTGAAATAAAATTGCATCTCAGGTTGGGACCTCATGTTCGATTTCTATATATGTGGTATTTTTTACATTTCATTGTAGTATATATTTCCTCTATATGTAAGTTTGTATTATTGATTTTCTTGGTCTTGTGTTTCACTATGATAAATATCTATGATTATTTCTGGTGTTATATTGTAGATTTGTAATTGCACTTCAAAAAAAAAATGCATCTCAAACTTAGATTTTCGAGTCGAAATATTTTTCCCAAAAAAAATAATGACGATAGTTTAGTAACTTAAATGCAAGTTTAGTGATCAACTAGTAACACTTTAAAATTTCATGGTAGCTTAGTAATTTAAAGGTAAGTTTAGTGACTAACGATAACACGTTAAAAAGTTTAATGACTATAAACATATCTTGTTTAATGATTATAAAAGTATCTTACTTGCCATGTTGTGGAACTATTAAGTAACATCACCTTTGCTGTTAAAATATGTCAACTTTAGCGTTAAGTCTAACTAATGAAATCTGTCTCAGTGATGGATGGGTAACGTTTTTTATAAGTTCAGTGATGAATTATTAACAGTTTGATAAGTTCAATGTCTAACATGTAATAAGTTCAAGTTTAATGATAGTTTAGAAATAAGGTAAGTTGAGCGACCAGATAAGAATTGGGTTAATTTTACAAAACGTCTCCAACTTCTGAGTTAAGAATCGGTTTTGTCGTAAACTTTTTTTTGGCTATCCTGGGTCCCCAACTTTTCATAAATACGCACAATAGATCGCTTTTGACACTATTCCCTCAACTTTTCATGGAAAATGAAGGTTATACCCTTTTAGCTTTTTAATTTTATAAACAAAATATTTAAAAATATTACAAATAATAAAAAAAATTTTAAAGAAAGGACCCCGCTCCCCACCCACCCCTCCCCCACCCCTCCCCCATTTTTGCTGTCGATTGTTGTCGTTTCCAGCAGAACAAACGCTGCCAGAAATGGTTGGCAGTGTTTTTTGGGAGGGCGGTGAATCCCCCTCATGTGGGGAGGGTGGGTAAGGGTGGGTATTTTCTTTTTTTTTTTTAATTATTTTTAAATGTTTTGTTATAAAATTAAAAAATTAAATGGGTGTAACTGTCATTTTTTGTTAAAAATTGGGGAAATAGTGTTAAAAGGCACTGATCGTATGTATTTATAAAATGTTGAATACCTATGAGAGTGAAAAGAATATTGAGGACAAAATTGATTTTTAACTCAAAGAATGGGGACTTTTTGTGAAATTAACCCCTAGGAATTTAACTCCAGATTCTTTGTTTTTACTTTTTGATATACGATTCTGGAGAGCCCATTTTTCTCTACTTTAATATAAACGAGTTTTCAAAGATAATGAAAATTTTTATGGCTGACTTTCGTTGTTGTAAATAAAATAGAATTGAGAGGGAACATTTTCAGCTGGTTCAACCATGGCGTTCCAAAGACGACCCATCACACCGAAATATCATAAAAGCGTTGCATTACTTTTAAATTATTTCCAGAAAGACGAAGACCAGGACAAAATTTTCGCAAAACCCAAGTGACCAAGTCATTCTGATCTATTCGTTCAGGTATTGATTACTCTATCTGTAATTCCCTTCTGATCATTAATTTTTTGGATTTTGTTTCCTATTGCATGCATAATTTGGATAATTACTTTACTATACGGGTGCATAATCTGAATTCAGTGTCCAATTTTTAACTACAGAATCTAAATTTTGAAGTCAATATCCCCCCTTAGTGGTTTGGGTCTCAGACTGAATTGCGTGCTGGACGCACCTAGTATGGTTCTGCTTGATAGTTGTGGCACTTGAGTACCTGGCATACTTGTGCTTGATAGTTGTAGTTTTTGTAGTTTTTCGCTTTTTAGGTAGAGCAATTAGTGAAATGTATGGGATCAGGTTCTCATGACTGGTCTGATTATGAGTATATAATTGATTGTATTTTCTAGTGCAATTATTTCTTTCTTTCAACTAAATATCAATTAAAGTATAATGTGTAATTTCTGGGAGGAAATGATTTCTGTATGGACTAACTAGCGTACTTTTTTTGCTCATTGTCATAGACCAGTGATTGCTGGGTTATATGTTAATCTACAAGATTGAGCAACATAGTTGCGGATGTGTTTTTTTGCCCCAAAAGATTGTGTCTTTTTGTGTTTGCTGAAAAATGGAAAAGATTAAACAAAATGACTCTGCAAGTCTTGACTAGCAAAGTGTATGTGTTGGATGACCAGAAAATAAAAGGAATATTTCTCAAGGATCTTTCTTGAATTGATAATTCAATCTTTATAGTGTGCTATATTTTGCACAAAAAATAAATTGTCAGAAACAAGAATCTTGTGAAATGATATTAAATTAAAATAACATAAAAGAAGTGTTGTGGCGAGAAAATTCAAGGGCCTTCGTACCAGGTTTTTCTAGTGATCCCGTCTTTGCATTTGTAAATAGATACTATCTTTTGTCAAAGCAGTGATATCAGCAAATGATACTCAATCTCCCTTGTCTTGTCTCTAATGCTAACAATTAACATAGTGGTTTATATATCAAAATGCCAGTTGAAAAACTGCCTACGCTACAAGAATAGTTGTATCTGTTAGTGCAACTTTTGTAATTATCTGAGTTTATTCTATTCTCTATTTGGCAAGGCTTAGTGGTTGACAATTTTGGGGTTATCTTTATTTAAGATGTAAAGTCTATGATGTTAAAGTGCTTCTTTTACGAGTAAAGAAAAAGAAAGAAAAAAAGAAATCTGCCTTTAGTTTGTCATTCTTTTTCAATTAGAAAAACTTCTGGTTTGTCTTTTCTTTCTCCCGGTCGTCAAATAACATTCCCATCATCGTGTTATCTTCCTTAGGCTGTTCTTGGCATATATGACAATGAATAGTTGTTATCATAAATTTAGAAGGGGGGAAAAAATATGCTTGGACTGCCTTAGCTAAAAGGCTTGTATAATTAGTCAACAGAAATTAATGCAGTACAGTATCTCGAGCTCTCATAAAAACTTTCCAATTAAAAACTTTCCAATTAATAACTTCAGAATGCAGGACATTCGTTATTTGGCTTAATTCTTTCCTATTTTGTTTTCTTATTTTATTTTACAAGGAAAAATTCCTAAGTGCCCCAAATTACATTCAAATGCAGTTTTTTTCCCCTCATCCATTGACAAGTTGTAGTTAAGGTTTTTTCTTTTCAGAGTTATCTTCAAAGGGCAAGACGTGCTTGGAAACATCCATATGAAGAAAGGTTGTTCTGTCAGTTTTATTGTTATGAACAAAAATACCAGCATTTGTTTGATTATGTTTTGTACAACTTTTGCATTCGCTTTACCATATTAGACCATGTAAATAACTAAGTACAAGTGAGAATGGACAACAAATAGTAGTCGGTAATATTTCTTGATCAATTAGTAAAGTAGAAAATGATGTTTGAACTACCCACTGTATAACATTATGTGGAACTTGGAGTTGGGTTTAGACCGGATAAGAGAGATAGTATGAGTGATAATTTTATTTTTTGGCTAGCAGATAAAAAACTACAATTCAACTTTCAATCTACATAACACCTTCCATCTCCTGTAGTAAATGTTATTTTGTACTAAATTTATATACAATCTGACATGTGCGACAAACATAACATTTATTCTTTGCTATGAGTTTGTACTTTTTGGATTAGCAATTCAGGACTGCTCCTAATTATACTGTTAGGTAATTATCTAGATCTAGGTAATGTTTTGTTCCATATCTGTCTCAGTCAAAAGTTATTTATTGATAATTCTTTCTGAAGTAGTCTTCCCTAGTTCTCAAGTGCGGAAGAAATATTTTTCCTAATGCTATTAGTTTTGCCAGAATTGGGTCAAGAACCATCAGTGATGTCTCCATGAATTTCTAATTCTTTGACTGATTTATCCCTGTGCATTAAATTGGAACTATTGATGGAAGTTTTAACATCACATCCAAGCCGATTCATATTAGCACTGTAGTTTTCATACATCAGTACTTTCTAAAACTATTTTCTCCTATACTTGCTTTACGGAGACATGTAGTTATTTTGATGTACCAGGGGATGGAAATATCGTTGCTGAAGTCACTTTTCAATAGCATTTCTAGTTTCTTTCAATTGCCATCTTGTGAAGGCGTAAAATGTGAACCAGTTGAGAAATATCATCAAAGAATTGAAGAGAGACTGAAATTACTAAAGCCTATACTTGATGCCATTGTTGATGGGGAAATTGCTACAGATGAAATGCTTCAAAAACTTGCAGGACTCCACAAGCCTTTTGATGAGTTGAGAGAGATACTTGAAAAAGCACATCCTCTGATGAGTAAAGTTTACTTTGTACGTGATAACATAGATAACTTAAGATATAATTTTTATCTATTTTTATGCAGCCTAAAAAAATGGAACAGGAAAAAAGAAAGAATGAATTGGTGGGATGCTTCCTTAATGCTTTTTCAATGGTTTTTATGTTGACCTGAATGGTGCTTCTCCTTTAATACTGAAATAATTTTCATCTTGCTTTTGTTTGCTTAATATTAGGTTCTCCAAGTTGAATCTCTGATGAAAAAGATTGAAACTTATTGTTTGGATATTCCTGAGTTGCTCAAATCTTCTGATCAATTTTTAGCTGCCAAACTGAATGCTGCATCTCTTGAGGTAACATCTGGCAGCAATTTATATTTGCCGTGGTTTTTCTTGTCCAAAAATAATTCTAACTGTTGATTGCAGCATTGTGTTTGGAAACTTAAGTATAGTGGGCATGAACAAACATCATCGGCAATCATGAAAGCAATTGAGGATCATGTGGATGGCTATGAAGCCAGCTCAGAGGGCCTAGCAGTTATTTCTGATAGCTTGAGCTTAAAGACAAGTCAGGAACTTCTGATAGAGGCTGTTGCCCTTGAGAAATTAAAAGAAATTGCAGAACATGCTGAAAACTCTGGTGAAGTCGAGTACTTCAATCACTTGATTGCTTTGGTTACCCACATGCACAAGCATCTTCTTACAACGAAACTGTCCCAGACTTGTAACTCTGTATCAGTTCCTGCTTATTTCTATTGCCCTCTGTCACTTGAACTCATGGTCGATCCTGTAATTGTTGCATCTGGTCAAACTTATGAGCGGGCTTTTATTCAGAAATGGATTGATCTTGGGCTCACTGTTTGCCCGACAACACGGCAACCCCTAGCGCACACAACTCTAACTCCTAATAGCATTGTAAAGGGATTAATTGCAAAATGGCATGAATCTGACAATATGAAGGTGCCTGCTGCTGAAAATTATTTTGGGGTTAGGAGGGCCAATCATTCTATAATACCTGATCTAACTGACTCTTTGAGTTCTCCGGGAAAGAGTCTACCGCCATTTAAAATCCCACAAGCAGGTCTATCCACGTCTCATCCTCGTTCATTATCAGAGGGTTCTTTGCCAAGAGCTGCTGTAAATGGCAAAAGCACCTTGGACCCTGAAGGAATTTCAAAGGAAAGTGGTGAGGAAATATCAGACCACTCAGGAGAGAGAAGTTTGAACTCAGGTGATGAACTTTCAACTTCATCATATGGTGTTGATACGCAAGCATCTTATGGCCGAAATCAAACTAATATAGCTGCCTTCACCCCTTCTAATTCCAGTGTATCACAAGGAACTTGTGGTGATGGCAATGAGGTGGCGTCAAAGGCTGCTGCCTGCCCTAGTGATGCTTCTGGAGAGCTTATGTCGGAGACCCAACCTGCTGTTAGCACGAGATCCCCACTGAGAGAACCTGGCTTAGCATCTCCACTGGAGACGGCATCACAAGGCCAAGCAGTTGGCCTCGAAGCATCAGAGAGATCTGTTCCAAGTTTAGTTTCTACTCCTGCTGTTCCATTGGGGGCTGAACCTTTGGAAGTTGAAAATCATGTTAGGTCGTTAGTTGATGACCTTACAAGTACCTCCATTGACACACAGAGAAATGCCACAGCAGGACTCCGCTTACTTGCTAAACATGACAAGGATAATCGAATTATAATTGCAAATTGTGGAGCTATAAGCCTATTGGTCAATCTACTTCATTCGACAGACTCGGAAGTGCAGGAAAATGCTGTTACTGCTCTTCTCAACCTATCAATAAATGCTAGAAATAAGACTGCAATTGCAAATGTTGATGCAATTGAACCCCTGATTCATGTTCTTGAGACAGGGAGCGAAGAAGCTAAGCAGAACTCTGCTGCCACCCTCTATAGCCTCTCAGAGATTGAAGAAAACAAAATCAAGATTGGCAGGTCCAAGGCAATTAAACCCCTCGTTGAATTACTGGGAAATGGAACACCCGGGGGTCAGAAAGATGCACTGAAAGCTTTATTTATCTTGTCGAAATTCCAAGAGAACCAGATCCGGATTGTGCAGGCAGGTGCTGTGAAGTATCTTATAGAGTTGATAGATCCTGCGGCAGGGATGGTTGACAAGGCAGTTGCTCTTTTGTCTAATCTTGCAACTACTTTTGAGGGGAGGGCGAGAATTGGTCAGGATGGAGGGATTCCTGTC
>CAVNYN010270781.1:0-14171 GCA_963692815.1 Nyctanthes arbor-tristis | reverse complement strand
TACTGATTCTCTAGTTCCATCTGTCTGCCAAAAGGTGAGAGTTGAAAGTTAAGCACATTTACCTCATCAACTCGCTCAAGCGATCCATGACCCTGCAATAAAGCAATTAAAATCATAGATTAATCCAAGAAAAATTATGAAGTTATTTCTAGAGGTGATAACTGTAATGCTTCTTTTGGTATTGCTGTTTGTCCTACCTCAGTATCATCATTATCATATGAATTATATCTGAATGCTTGGTTTAAATTATTTGCCAATGCTGCAACATCATAATCCCTATCATGAACATCATCCTCATCGCTATCCCTGTTCCTGTCTTGAAATGCAGTTGGCCGACTGCATACAACAGTATGAAACATTTATTTCAAAAACAGGCAGAAAAACCTATACAGAAATACCTCTCTATATCAGTAACTAGGGAGATGCAACAGTGTTCCCACTTGGCAAAGTGAAAAGGTGAAATATAACGAGAAAATCATATTTCAGAAAAGGAAAGGCTTAAAGATTATATATCCAGTACAAGTCCTCACTAATAATAAAAACACATTCAAAATTTTAGGAGGGGAAAAATCTTGGAATTTATACGTATAGTTGAATGATGATGAAAATGTACCGTAAATAAATAATTAACACACTGTACTAGTTTAATTTTGTATGAAGTAATTGCAAAAGATAAATAAGACACATACCCACAAGCCCATCGGTAAACGTTGTCAACCATGTTACGCTCCTGTAAAACGGTAGTCTGCCACTCACTCCATTCATTGTTTTCCTAAAGCACATACAAAACAACATTGCATAAACAAATATTTAATTCAATCAAAGCTTTTGAATTCAGTCTTTTTTTTTTTTTTTTTGGGCCTCTCTTTGAGACACCATTACTGAAAAAATAAAACCATCCAAAACAACTACAAGAACTATTATTACAGGGCATTCTACCTCTTTTTAAATGAAACCATGAGCTATATGAACATGTTTGATTTCCCCTATGAATAATACTTCTCTCTAAGTTGAAAATAAAGACACAAGTAACATATCAAGGAATATTGCACAAATTTATTGACGTGTCCTATGAGACCTGAAGATATGGCTGGATGCGCTTGTCATTATTTCCCAAGTGAACAAGCTTATTTGACATACGGGTCAGATGCCCAAAGTACCCAGCTCGTGGTGCCTCCCTTCCAGTAACAGGTAAAGTTGGCTGCAAGTATCAAGACGCGCTATTAGATTTTTCACTTCATGTCAACACGTAATGAAAATTGTAAAAGAAGATCGGAAGAGCACCTACACACCCCCCCCCCCAAAAAAAAAATAAAATAAAATAAAATAAAATAAAAAATAAAAACTTGAAAAACAAAACAAAAGAACAGATTTTTTTTCACGATAAAAGGACAATAGCTATCAGGATAAACTGGAAGACAAATGTACCTATTTCACTTACCACATTGTTAAAATTGTGAATTGTTTCCTGAACTAAAGAAATTCTGCAGCCTCAACCTTCCAATCCTCAAACACATGCCAGTCCTTATGTGACCCCCAAAAAGTAGAATGAATAAATAAATAAAAAGATTTACCTGACCAACTTCACCAGAAATAGTAGGATTTCTCTCTGTCTGAAGAACTTTCCCAATTAAGTCACAGTCATGGAAAAGATGATCAACAACAGCATTATTTTTGCTTTCCAAGCATGAATAAATTATACTCTCCACGTGATGATGCAAGGCATTATTGTAGGGATACCTACATCACAGCTTTCTTTTCTGGTAAATAAGTTAATCTAGTGTCACTATAACACCAAAAACTACTGAAATAGGTAATTTCTTACTCAAAAAATAGATCAAGGACTCTCTGAATTGTCCCAGAAGCGACCAGTTCTTTCTCTGCCATCTCGTTGCCAGTTTTCAGTAGCACAGCAATGAATTCCACAATCTATAAACAGGCAGAAGATTGCATAAAATTCTGAAGTCACTTTGGAACGGTGATTTGAAACAGAGTAACATTTTTGAGGGTTGCACGAAATAAATTATCAAACTCAACATACCAACCTTTAGACGGTGTTTCCCAAGCGGAGGCCGCAATTCACCATAAGTTGTAGGGAGAATCTTCTCACCGGATGATACTCTTAACAGCGTTAGCAAGTCCCCTGCACCACACAATATATCAGTGCTTATCCCATCAGAAAATTTTTCAAAATTTTTCCTCAGCATTGGAAAATATTCCTGAGAGGGTATGCCAAAATAGCATCAACTCTTTCATCATGCCAATAAACAGAATGGCTTATCCCACTCCAACTGTAAAACAGAACGAAGAAGCATGTGAAGTGGAAACTAGAATAAAAATTTCATTATTGGCAGTATGTCTCTAACATCACTTCACGCCAATGCTTTTGCCTAGAACAGTTAACAGAACATTTACCACTCTTCAAGTCTGAGTTCCCTAAACTAATCTCGTCTCTTGGAAAATACCAAGCCTGAATTAATACTTGAGGTAGATTTCAGTAAAAACTGAATTCCTTGTGAATTTCAACGAGATTATTAAACATTATGTCTAGGCACTAAATGAAGTGCTAAAAATGTAATCTCAAGACATTTTCTTCTTCACCCAATATATTTACTTCTAACTATCCTTGGTGTGCGTTTAGCTACAAAACAAGTCACTCCACCGGCTATTCTTAACTGCTCAGTTTTGAATTATGTTGTTATTACCTTCCATCCCAAAATTTATTTGGTATAAATCTTAGTTCATTCCTGCTGCATATTTTCAAAATAAGACTAGATAAGGATATGGGCATTGTGGAATAGTTCATTCCAGCAGCATACTTTCAAATCCTACTTAAGGATCCCAGCATTATGGAAGAAACTTTCAAAAGGTCAAAGATAGACATGTTCTGACATAAGAAATACTTCCAATGATTCTGAGCCTAATCTTTTAAAAACAGCATGTACAATATTTCTTGATGCAACCAAAAAATCAAGAACAAAGTTCAAAGAAAAATAATTCTCAACAACGGACAATCAGCCCTTCAATGAGTTTCTTCCCCCGAACACTGAAATACAATAATGTCCAACAACAAACTTAGCGCCCGTTAGCGGACATTTTTTCTCATTTTTTCTTGAAATAACAGAGAGAACAAGTGGAGTTGAATGATGGAGATTTGTGCATTATAGTGGGTACAATGAGATCTATAGTGGGTACAATGAGATCTGTGGATATAATTTGTTTGACAAAATTCAAATTTGAAATAGAATAAGGAAGTGTGTATGCATACTCTCAATTAAATACCTAGGTTTTAAAGTAAAAGGAAAATATTGAACTACCCTTGATGAAATAAATCAAGTAAAACAATTAAATTCTATAATCTAGAAGCGAATATAATTCTATAGCATATAACTCTATATTCTATATTCTGCAATATTCTATATTCTATATTCTGCAATATAGAATATAGAAATCTTCCCTGTACCATGCACTGCATCACTTCTGAATTTCCAGGTCAAGATATTTCTAAATATGTCCAGCTAGTGCCTCTTATACTCTACAAAACTTCATTGTCATACAGATTTGCTTCCATACAAGTTTATGAAAAGTAAAATAAACATCAGCTACAGCCAAACTTCAATATAGCAAGAGTTGAGACCAGATAAGAAAAGATTCCATAATTGAGAAATCTGCAAGTGGTAAAAGCATGTAAGAACACATAACACAGTGATATCATCTGAATATATAAGTAGCGTAGTTGAAATTACTAAGAAGGCAGTTACTGACTCACCCAGTTTAGGGAGCATTGCACCAACAGTCTCGGGATTAACATGTATTGGTGATTCATACATGTGTTGACTTTTGAAAGAATAAGTTATAGGCAAAGAAAATGATCTTCTCGGATCCAACAAAGAAATACACACAGACAATGAGTGGACAAGAGGAGATTTTGAATGGGAGTCCTTAAGGGCAAGATCAAATATCATTGCAACAAAGCTGCACATAAAGAAAGCTACAAAGTCAAAAAATATTTATATCATTATTCAAATGACCATACTAAAAAGTGATCTGAGAAATCAGGAAAAAGTATTCAGCGTTATCACACAACCTTGGGCTAGATAGTTTAGTGGCAAGAGGTGATGGAGCATTTCTCGTTATGGCACATAATGTTTCTGCCGTGTTGGCATGTACTTCAGGAGGATTCTGGAGAAGACGAAAATGCATATTCAGTATTTTCTTCAGATGATATACTCATACACATGTCAATAGCCGAAGCAAAAACGTAGCCTTTATTTTATGAGTAGTACTTAAGTAACTAAGCTTCTGAAGCTAACCATCAACAAGAGAAATTACTACAAAAGCTGAGAAAATTTGCAGTTAAGCAATCCTCCATTTGATAAACACTACCCTTTCACTTTCAATGAGATGATATAAAAGGTATTGAAAAACATTAACTATATACATGTCAGTATTGAGTAATGCAACAAACTTCAGATAAACTTCAGATTGTTTAAGAATTTCTTATTCCTAAGTGTGAAGAAGACATGCATCCCATAGAACTTAAAAATAAAAAATAAATAAAATAAAAGTTCGAGCTCTACTGATTTTCAGAATATTATATCAAAAGGAAATGATGAGACCTCAGAAAAGCTCTTCCGATCTCTGCAGATTGAGGTGCTGTAACTAGTGCGACAAAATATCCATGCTTCTATGTTAGTACAAGATGACATTTACGACAGATAAAGGAACCAAAAGCTGCATAAAAAAAACATATAGAAGTAAGGCAACTACCTGAACGTAAGAATAAAATAATTGCCAAATTTACAATAGAATCCACGGAGAATATACAAAACCAAGCCAAGCAATGGCATAGTTACCAGAGTGCATTGTATTATGCAACAAGTTCAAAGGACAAATATAACCATCATGATATGGCTGGCAACAAAACCCAGACAAGTGACTATTGACATTAATAAAATACACAAGGCTTATTCTTATTACTACACCAATAGAAACGGTCAACTATAGTCATGATGCCATTTTCTGTGACTTACTGATGCATCCAATTTATCCACAATCATTTCCAGTAAGTTGCTATCAGCTAGCCATTGCATCACATCTAGTGAATTGGAGTACGTATGGTCATCAGCACCTACAAGTCGCACCAACACCTAATAATAAAGAGTTAATGAGAAGAGAATAATGCATCACAAGCATTTATATATTTCCCTATTCTATACGGGATTGATCATAGAACTGCATGACAACTGTTTCCAATATAATCGTAGACACCAACCTCCATGATGGATGTGATACCAATCAGATCAACCAACTGCTTGAAAACATCTTGATGTACCTGAACAGATCATAGATAAGCTAGAATGTAACATATCTAGTTAAAATTATAATTACTATCTACAACTAAATAACAAAGGAAAGTTTCAAAATTCAAATAATAAAGTTTTACAACCTTTTCCACCTTACACATGGAGCATATGCCTCTAGAGAGAATTTACAGGGCTGCTAAATAAATATGGTAAATCCCAAGGGTTATAACGACATGATGCACCAAACCGTCCTCAACCAAAATATAACAACAGAAATAGTAATTAATCTATTTTCCTAAACAGCATCTTCCAGTTCTGGATTGCTCCACTTACCACCCTAGGCCTATAGACTTACTATTTTATTTGTTATTTGCTACTAGTCTGTCAAGCTTTATTATACAGATACAACGCAAGTCACTCATAATTTGCCTTCCCCATTGAATTACTAAAATAAAAATAACAATAATTAAAAAAAAAAAAAAAAAAAGAAGAAGAAGAGCCCTTTTAGAAAAGAAAGCATGAGTTGAAGACCAGATAAGGTCTCAGCCCAGCATACGAAATTTGAAGTTTAGAAATCAAAAACAGCAGAGGAGTCTACGTAGACCAACTGTTGTATTTCTATCCATTAGAAAATAGAAATATACCAACAGACACTTAAACAAATGAAGTAGAAAAACTCTGCCAAAATACTATTATCTGTCCAATGGTAAGTCAAGCATGGGTCCTTAGGTAACAGAAGTTCAGATCAAATAAATAATTGGAGTAAGCCATTTTCTCATTTCCATCCTATAGTGAAACACAGAGCATAAGGCTCCAGATTATCAGATATCATGCAAAGAAACTGAAAAAAAAAATAGAAAATAAAATGAAAATTTTCGAATGCAGCTGCATGCTTTAGCGTAGACCAGACATGGGTAAAAAATGGAGTACGTAGGAGTAAAAAATCCAGCTACCATAAATTTACTATCATCTTTACATTTGGAAATTTTCAAAACTCAAATTGGAACTATTTTTCTTGAAATCAGATGATAAAAGCAACAGTATTTACTATCTTATGCTTGTAAAAAGATTATATCACAAGAAATGACACTTGTCAAATGCCAAAAGAACCTCAGATTTTAAACATTCAAAGAAAATAATTTTTACCCGCCTTTCTGGCTTGCCTTTGGCAAAATTTTCAGATTGACTATTTGAAAAACATAAAGTATCACTCAAACTTGAACGAGGACAAATCTATATTCTCATGTTCATAAGACAAATTGCAAAGTGGTGCATTATTACATATGACACAAGACCAGGTTCCAGGAACCTATGACCTTCAGTCTTCTCCAGTCCACCATGTATGTACAGAGCATATAAAGTTCAAACAGAAAGAACCTCTAAAAGGTGAAGCGATAGGAAAAAATAAATAACTACAGTAGTGATTTAACACAAATCACCTTCACATAATTCATAAGTGGAATAGTCTTCCTCAACATCAGGCATATTACGACCTGCAATGTAAATTGAAATTAGATTAAATAAAATAATCTTGTTATAATGCCGCAACAAACATCAAAAACAATAGGAAATGATCAACAAAAGTACCTTACTAAAATATCCGGCCAATAAAGCACTATGATGACGACTTGGTTCCAGAAAAGAGAAGAGTAAATCCATAAGCTGCAAAGCAACAGAGCATACGATTAAAAAATCAGGTGCTAGAAACTACAACTGCAACCAATATTTTTCATTTTCTTTTTTTGGGTTGCTCAATGATCCTACCTCCTCTTCCTCCACCAAAGTCTTAAAGATCACATCAATCTCGCATGTAAAAATTTCAGAAGCAATGAAAGGAAACCTACATTAAGCAATAAATATCAGAATAAAAAGAAACTATAAAGAATAAAAAGAAACTATAAAGAGCCCAAGATATTAAAATGCTTATAACCATCTCAACTAACTTAAACATCCGTTTGCTGTCCGCATCCTGTGGGGACTCCTCTACAATGTAGCGTAGCAGCTGCTCAACCTGACCTCTATCTCTTAAACTGAACACCAATAGAACTTTAAATTATCTTCAAGGAAATAAAAGTCAAACTAGCCATTTGAGGTAAGGACATGATTGCCAAGAAAAAAATAGTGAGCAAGAAGTAAAAGTGCATACAAATTTATAAGGCGACTATTTAATGATTTGCATTCTTGGATTATCTCTTCTTCATCGAGGAGCTCTTCCAATGTAAAGTTTTCCTTGTCTAACACAGACTCAACCTGAAGGTGACAAGACAATATCAAAACATTACTAAAAGAAAAGCGACAAAGGCAGAAAAGAATCTAGAAATTAACAATTAAAAGCCAGCCATACAAAATATAGTTATCAACAAAATGAAAACATAAGCAAGAAAAGCATCTAGAGTGACAAGTACAGGGGCACAAATGAATTGATCCAGGCTTGTGTTGACTTGATGGCTGAGTTATTGTTACAATTTAATCTTAGCGGGTTATTTTAAAGCCAATAGCAAACAAGCTATTTTTCTCAGCTAAAACTGAGTTGAGTTTGACCGACTTCTGTTACCGCCAAGTTTTTGGATGATACGTCATTTACCAATTTTATAAGCTTAACTCAAGCACATTAATTAATGAAGCTTGAACAAGCCCTGGATGAGCCAAGCTCAAGTAAAGTTCAACTGAGACATTCATTTTACAGCCCTGGGCACATGTAATAAAAATATGAATGAATGAATGAATCGAGCAAGCCAGAAACATATGGATCTCTCCAAATTCAGACCCAGAAGTACATGAGAAAGAAACAAAGATGAAACAAGAAAACCAAATTGACCTAAAAAGTATTTGGATTAAGTTTTGCATATACAGTAAAAACAATTTGCAATATAGTAACTCAAAGAGAAAAGCTTGTGCGTGTCCAGAGATCTAAACAGCATTAAGCTCTTCACAAAAGATTCTACTACTCAGCATTGGGAAAACATAAGATAAAGATCAAATTATTGCGAGCAATTCTATCACATATTCAGAATTATCAAGCAGTTAGAATATTGATTTCATATAACCAAACTAAAGAAAGTGATTACTAGTAAAGGAATTCAACAAAATGGCAAGTAACATTAGTTCAAAGTTACAGTTTTATTAAAGTTGTCAGATAATCATTCATAAAAAAATATATATTTAAAAGAAATTCTTAGCCTGTTAACTTATACGCAATTGCCCATTTAACTGGTTAAAATAACTAAACTTAAGCTCAATTCCTGTCCCCAAGAAACAAAATTTTGAACACAAGCCAAGAAAAAACGTGATTAATATCAGTAATCAAGCAGCAGAGCAAAATTAATGTTCCCAAAAATATCTAAAAAACCTTGACTTACAGGTGAAGAGGCAGAGAGAGCAGTGAGTTTCCAAAACATATCGAATGTTCGGGTATATAGATACAGATTATATCTATTTATAGGCAGATAGCGAAAGACAACCCAGCTACCCAGAGAGGGAGTTCTGCATACAGATCTGTAAACCCTAAATTTGAATCAAGACAGGAACCAAAGGGAAAGAACTAAAGAATTTAAGACAAAGCATAATAAGGTCAGAAAAAGGAAAGTGGTGGAGGACCAACACCCGAGTTCTTGAAGATCGAAATAGCAAGCAGGGATCAAAATGACTTGAGATTTAAAGCTGAAATTGAAATTGCAGACTAAACTTTAAAATAGAAGGCCTGGTAAAGCATTTGAAGGGTCGCTGGACGGGGACGGGGTTGGGGTGGTTGGGGTAGAAAAGTACAAATTGAGCTTGGGATTTGACGTAGCCAGAAAAGAGGAGTCGAGGTGATCCGAGGGTGGTCATTTTTTGTCGGAGTTGGGAAAAATAGCTACTTAAAATTAAAAATTAGTCGAATCAAACACATCTATATACTTATGAGTTATATTACATGAACAAAATTAAATACAAAAAATTTAACAAAATTGACACATTGCACAGCCTGTTTTTCAACACATTACATCATTTTTCCATTAATACTTATCACATAACTCATTTGTTAATTTTGTCAATTTTTTTGTCTCTCTTTTTGCCTAATTAGAATTTTTCTTATACTCACATAAAAAATTTGTATATATTGTATAAATCTCTATCTTTAAATCATTCTTTCCCTCACTTATTTCTGATTAAAATGAGTTTGTAAACGAACACGGTATTCGCACTAAGGATTTCATAAAATTTTTTATAGAATTTTGTGACTTTACTGATATGTATTATGTAATTGTAGAAAAAAATTAAGGGTACCTGCTTCGTTAAAAGATTTTGAAATGGTTTACTCTTATAATTACTAGTATCGCACTCTTGAATTGCACGGAAGAACGATATCAATTGATTTGACTCTAAATCTATATATATACACTTAAAATTATTACACTTTTTATTTTGTATTTTCCCACCTAAATCACCTTTTATTTTTGTCACACTCATCCTAGCCGTTGGTTCCATCATAAAATCTTGGCCATTGATTTTAATTTTCCTTTTCTTTAATTCCTACACACGTTTTTCTATTTCTTCATTTAGATTAAATGCATTAAATTTTAATTAATCTTTATTTTCTCTCTCTTTCCTAATTCAAACTACTTTCTTCGATTCTATCTTTATCCAAATTAGGAAAATTCAAGTATCTCGAAATTTGCTTTCATTTATGTATCATTATCTCTCAATTCTTCCCCCAGTTCTCGGTTCCTTTTTATGGCAACAAAGATTCAACACACTCATCTTCGATTTTTTTTACATATATTTATCTTTATTTAATACATTGCAATAAAAAAGAGAAAAAAATTAAAATACATACACTAGCATCGTCAATGTCTTCAATATATGTTCTTCATTCCACGTATTATGTTTCTGATTTCATTGGTATAAATATTTTATTTACTAATAAATATATGGTTAGTGATTTCAACTCTTTCATTATTGATATTACTTGGTAAATTGAAGTTCTTAATTTTAATTTTATTTATTATGCTTTTGCCTAGCATGACTTATCTTAGAAAGTGGTAACTTATCTCAATTAAATAAAAGATATAATTAATTTCTTAAATTGCTATTCACTTATCTCTAAAATTTAAGGACCCTAAATAAAAGATTTAATTGATTTTTAATTTTGTCTAACTATACATATCGTCTCACATAAATGACATCTTATAATTATCTTTTTTAATCTAATCCAATTTGTGAACACCCTAAATAGAAGAATTAATTTATTTTTAATTTTAGCTTTCTATATATATCGTTTCACATACCTAATTTCTTATACTTCTATTTTTATTATCTAATTCAAAATTCAAACACCCTAAATAGAATGATTAATTTATTCCTAATTTCCATTTTCTATATTTATTGTCTCACATACCTGATTTATTAAGATTTTTTCTCTTATCTCTTCCAATATTTAAACACAGTAAATAAAAGAATTCTATTATTCTTACTTTTAGCTTTCTATATATAACCAGAATTCTCACACGTGCGTTACACGGGATCTAAAAGTAATAATGACTGTAATAATTCTAGAGAAATATTTTTATCTAGTATGAAAAAGTGACATGTTTAGTTGTCAACTATATATTGAATGATTGTGGCCTTCAAATTCACCAATTGCATATAAACAACCAATTCATATTTGCCAATTAACAAATATCAGTTATTTATACCAAATAAACATGTCTATATAGAATTACTCTAATAAAATGTCAATGAATTTTTATACAAAAGTTTAATAAATTATTAATACAGCTAGTTGAGTCATATATTAGCATTATGAGACATAAAATTTTTATAACCATTCTATTATATTTTGATTTATTTATCCGCAATACCTTTTGTACCAATTAATTCTTTTTTTTCCTTTTTTTTTAATTTATACATTAGATATAGAGGAAGGAAGAGGAACCAATATCAGTTATTCATATCAAATAAACATGTCTCTATATAATTACTCTAATAACAAATATCAATGAATTTTTATATAAAAATTTTATATAAATTATTAATACAGCTAGTTGAGTCATATTAGTATTATGAGATATAAATTTTTATAATCATTTTATTATATTTAAATTTATTAGTCATAAAACTTTTGTACCAGTTAATTCTTTTTTTTTTGATACAGTAGGTATACGGGAGCGGAGGGGGCAGCAGTATTCCAACCCAAGACCTCCTGTCTAAAATGTGAGAAACATAACTAATGTAGCACTTATTTGAATTACAGCACCAGTTAATTATGCATATATAAATAAAAATTAATTGAGGTGATTCAATAAAAGTAAAATGTTTAAAAATTATTGAACAACTATTACAGTGTAACTGTATCAATATTCATTCTATCTCTCAAATAAATAATCCAACTCCAAATACAGTAAGATCATATTTAAAACGACAATTTGAAATTTTTGTTCCATGGGAAATTATCAAAAAGTTTCAATTTATGCTAATTATAGAATCGGTAAATTGGAGTACTATAATTTAAAAAAATATCAAATTTGATTATTGCACTACGATAACCATATAAAAATTTCTTTAAAAATTATTAAAAATTAAAATTTACACTAAGGTTACAGATTCTTAAAAATTTATTCGTTTAAAGACATACTATGTATGAGTTTCTGAATTATAAAGATTACTATTTGTTTTTTTGAAATAGAACTCCCAATTAATTTCGTATTCGATTTGATAAGTGACAGATCCCTAATTCAAAATAGTTGACTAAAGAAACTACCTTAAATTGATGATTGGATATGAGTTAATAAAGGGAAAAATAAATATCATTTAATAAATTAGAGTAACAATTTCCAAAAAAACAAAGATAAAAAATACAAAAAAAGTGATAAATGATGTTACCAAGAATCTTATAGAGCCAAAAATTTTACAGAAACAGAAAATGAGCAAGAAAAACCACATTTCTCTTATATCTTATTATTATTATTATATATATATATATAGATGTCTCACAAACATAATTCCTTAAAATGCTATTCACTTATCTCTAACATAATTTAAACACCCTAAATAAAATATATAATTGATTCTTTATTCTAACTTTCTATAAATATCCTCTCGCATAAAATATATCTTATAGTTAAATAAATGATTCTTATTAATCTTTCTCTAACTTAAATTAGGCATGGATAACTTAAATCAATGACTTTTATCATTGTATCTTTAACTTAAATCAAATATGGATTAATTTTAATCAAGTACGAATTAATTTTTAACTTAAATCAAATATGCACAAAATTATACATTTGCAACAATATTAATTAACTTTTCTTAATATATAAAAAATAAAAGGTGAATAATTTGATGGGATGGAGGGAGTAATAGTCTTTATTTTAACTTTTATCGACTATATCGTATCACATGTAGCACTTATAATGTTTTCTTTTAAGCACACATAAATGATCAAATCAAATATTATAGTTTAAATCTTTTTCATAAAATGTAATTTAATTTTCTTGATTTTTTACATAATCTACTATTATCATCCCGTACAATGCACTGATAAAATTGCTAGTAGCATATCATTACATTACATAGTAGTCCTGTCTCATTTGCCTTGTCACTTTACATTACATAAAGAAAAATATTGGAAAAGAAAATTTACAAATTAACTCTCTAAAATACCCCTATTTAATTATGTGTGTATATTCAATACAATGAACATATAGAATATCCCTAATTAATTAGGGATATAGTTGTAAATGAACCTAAAAAAGTTGATTGCCTCAAAATTAATTATCAATCGAATTAATTTTCAAAAACACATTTATTTATTAAAATAATCTTGTAAGTAGATTCTTAATTTTTTCTCATGATTTAAAAACATATTACTCTTAATATGTAGGTCACGAATTCAATCATTTACTATTACATTTATAACAATTTTTTTTATTAAAAGTAACATTCAGTGTATTATGACATTATAAGCAATTGTACAAGATAAAGCTTTAGGCAGAAAACATTTTCTAATTACTCTATATGAATTGTAATTGCGCTAGACAAATTGTTATTTTATAAATATATATGTATATATAGATTATCAACCATTCGATTAATTCAATTAAGTATATAGTCTAAGTACTTCTGGTTTCCTGGTTTAATCAAAATCAAAATCAAAATTTTGATAAAAATAACATGCCTACATGGATGCGTGATCATACGGAATCATAAAACGATGTCAACAATCCAAATATAATGCATGACAACATCCAATCCCCGCATACATTCATTCATCCAATAATGATCAAAATTAAAGCGATAAATAAATAACAATTATTTATAGTCAGACTCAAAAATTAAATTACAATTTCTGGTTAAAGCCAAAATAATTTAATTTCTTCTTTTATCTGCTGCTCAATCGTGTTGGACTTGTCAAGCTGATGCATATGCAATGGCCCGCCCAAAAATTTTTGTTGCAAACCAATCACCAAGTGATTGATTTCCATGGATTCGTGACCTAAACCGTTGAATGGCCCGAATCACCCATGGACCATGAAGCGTACCAAAACGAGCAGAGCACAGAAATTTGGCGGCCCAACCCTGGGCACCCGGTAACGCAAGCACGTTGTTGGGTGTCCTCCTTCGCCCAGTTCATCCACGTAAAACACTGTGTAAAGAAATCTACACTATCTACTAAGTCTAAATAAATGAATATAAGTCCTACTAAAATATAATGCAAAGAAATCTACACTAGGCACTAGGCAGAAATAAAAGATCTACATTATATATGAAAATTGAATCTACATCTCTAGATTTCATAACCTCGGCCTACCCTCCTGGCTAGGGTCGGGCGTCGGACGGGTCGGGTCGGGTCGGGTTTGGGCAGGGCCCGAACCCAACCCGACC
>CAVNYN010270779.1:0-12500 GCA_963692815.1 Nyctanthes arbor-tristis | reverse complement strand
CTGACTCGCCGACACCATGATGAACATGGTGCGAGGTTGGTCAAGGAAGTGGGATGGGTATTCCAAGAACCTCCCCACTCTTGACCTTTTCCACTCAGATCGCTGCTTTCACAGCTCACACTTCGATATTGGAAACACATACAGCCAACCGGGTCAGGCAGTTCAACGCAGACATTGCCAAGGAGAGGAAGAATGCTACAAAGATGGCTAAGGCATAGGAGGAGGCTGATAGAGCTCTCTATGACAGGGAACATGATCTCGCTGTATCCAGAGATGAGGCTGCCCACTTAAGAGTCAAGCTTGAGGTCGTGAAGAAGAAGAGAGAAGGCCTAGGGAGCTTACTGGTGACAGAGATGTCAAAGCTCAACCAGGCTGAGAAGGAGCTTGAGCGCTCTTCCGATCTCGTTTCCAAACTGGTAGGATACGAGAAGGCCGTGCCCAAATATAAGGAGTCCACAGAGTTCAAGGCCTACTCCAATGGAGTCTTCATTGAGCTCTATTCGTTAAAATATGTATTCGCAAGTGTACGGGTCGAACAAGTAATAAAGTGGATAATGAGTCTAAGTTATCGTTCCCACGAGCAAAGATTCAAGTACTGAATACTCAATTCATGCTCTAGTTGAAACAATTGCAATTTTGAGTTTGTTGTAAAAGTAAATAAATAAATAAGAATAAAAATTAAGCAAACTAAAAAGAAGTAAATAATTTCTGAAAGTTCTCTTCAAGATTGATGTGAACTTGAGACTTACAACTTCACCACCATAGATTCCCCTAGCAACCCATTCGTTGATTCAACAAAAACCAGTCCTATTTAACGATCAAGCTCACGTAATTAATTAACTACTCCTCTCAAAGCTAGCTAATCCTACTAAATTAGGCCCCCTCACCTATCTCCAAGTGAGCGCGTTAACAACCCTCTTAAGTGCATTAATAATAAGAAACTCATGCAAATATCCCCGAAGTTCAATTTACGTGACCGCACTAACCACAAGCAAATCTCTTTATCTTGTCTAAATTAATGTCATTTACCACGTAATCTAATTCATATATTCCTCTCTCGAGTTCAACATAAACCAATAAACATTCACAAATTCGCGGGCCAAATAAGTGAAAGTCATACAATACAACGATAACGAATTAACTAGAAACCAACTTTTAAGCATTGAATCAACAAACAAGCGACTTTATTTGTACCAAGAAAAAGAATTAGCTACTCATAGAATTGATAAAATTAAGCATAAGAGAGTTGGAATCCATCACCGAGTTTTGAGAATAAGGCTGGAAAAAAAGTGTATTGCACCAATATCCTTCAATCCAGGACTTTTCTTCAAAAACTGACTCCAAACTTGCATGTAAAATCTCCAAGAAACTAACTAATTTAGTGTATATATCAATGGTCGTCTATCCTAGGCTAGACCCCCTTTTATAAGGTCTAAAAATCCTAAAAAAAGAATAAAAATTGTGCAAGAGTTTTTTTTTTTAACATGGATTCTAAGAAAAAGAATAAGGAAAGTCAGAATTTCACGCGTATAGGGGTACGCGGCCTCCCAGTACAACCATGTGGCCTTATGGACGTTGCTGCTAGACATTCTAGTCTCGTCATATGGGCGCACCAATGAGGCATGCGCCCGCGCGATGCCTTCTACCATCTGTTGTTGTTCTGCCTTTGGGTGGGGCCGTACTCTATGGCTGTGCAGCCGCACAGTAAAAATATATATATATTTTCAATTTTCTTTTCCTTTCCCTTCAGTCCTTGCAATCTACTTCTTGTCACTTCAGCCCCCAAACTCCAAAATCCTTGTGAAACACGCTCAAAATTGATCTTTTGAGTTCTTTCCTTCTTCCTGAAACAAATAGACCAAACAATCATAAATAACTATTTTAATCGAATAAAACACATAATAAACTACTAATATGGAGGAATTAAATAACATAAACACCTATCAAATTCTCCCACACTTAAACTGTTGCTCGTCCTCAAACAACAAACAAAAACAAAACACGTAACATAAAAATACGAAGCACAAACATAACTATAGACTATCTCAGTCAGACACAAGGCAAACAACTTATTATTAAACTCATGGCAAATCATGGTAGTTCGCCTAATAAAAAGGCTCCTAAGCAATGCAAGAGGTTTGAGAATACTTTTTTTTCTTTTTTTTTTTATGAATAAGGATTAGCCCTTCAAAACTCATAAAATGTCATGAATAAGGATACTCAAGCGACCTTTAAAACAATGGAAAACAACTTATACCTGGAATGGCATAAACCGGACATGCCAACCCTTATAGATAAATCCACTCTTCGCTCAAGTATTCAAGGGTTTAGTGCGTATGCTCAAGATTCTATCCACAGGAAAGTTCTACCATAAGCTTGCAAGGTTTCTCATTCTCCACCCCTCAAGTACACATAAATCACCCAAATCAGAAGATCTTTTAAGGGTTCTAAAGGGGCTAAGGGTTAAGGTGGGAAATATTTGGGGAGTGGGGCTAATAAACCATTGGAACTAGTAGAATACAAAATTCATAATTTTCAAGATCATATCTCAAGTGAAACCACTACTCCCTTCATTCTTTCATAATTTCTAGCATCACCTATACAATAAGAACATATCCCAACTGTCAAAAGAAACTCTAGCCCTTATTTCAATAGGAAAAAGTAACAACCCTGTATTTCAATTTTTTTCCTTCTTAAATTTCCTTTTGACAAACACTCACATTTCTATTTGTTGTCACTTCTCTTTTGTTTTTCCATCAACTTTTTTCTCTCTCTTCTTTTTTTTTCCCATTCATGCATCAATTCTTTCTTCCTTTTTTTTGGTTCATATCAAACCACAACTGCCTATACATCATTAAATTGAGCCTATCACCTTATCAATAACAATTGCTTCTCCCCCTCCTTCCCCCCCGCCCCACACTTATTTCTTATCCATCACTATGCAATAATATCAATCAACAATCCACCAGTCCATTGGCTAGGTAAGGATATAAATTATTTTTGGCTCAAGACTAGTATCAAGGGGTGTAAAGAAAAGAAAATAGGCTATAAGGCTCAAAGGGGCTATGCAAATGATATTTAATTGACAAGGCAAGCTTTTTGGCTAACGTGGCTAATCAAGAAAGAGTGCCTTAATCATATTCATGTAATGCACGTAGTAATGCAGCCTCAAAGAGAAATAAAGCAGGTTCTAGAGAAACAAACCTATGGATGAATATCACACATGAACAAAGATGGTGAGACTGAAAAGAATGTGTCAGTCTAAGGCTCAAAGATCTCACCGGGTTAAAATTGTCAGCCTAATCCAGTCAATACTAATTCAGTCAATACCAATTTCAGGCAAAGTAAATAAATAGAAGGTACGAGATCACTTCTTCAATCGTGTTATGAATCTCTTCAGGCTAATAGCACAAAACTATCTTTTTTTTTTCTTTTTTTTTTTTAACACTCTACCATCGCTTAAGATCCTAATTCCAGCAAAACTACCATTTTTTTCAGAAATTAACAAGTTACCACCTCATGTCCAACTAATATTTTTTAAAAAAATGACATTAAAAAAAACAATAAGGTACTTAAACTAGGGCACTTAAACTCCCCTCACACTTAAACTCTACATTGTCTCCGATGTAGAATGAAACAAAATAGAAAGGAAGGGGATTTCAAAAATAAAAACCTAAACACTTTAAACATGAAATCTAAATATATTTTACTCCTAAGGCATGTAATTAAAATAAAGTGCGTAAATAAGAAACAAATAAACGATAAGAAAATAGAATAGAACAAATATACTGGGTGGGTTGCCTCCCACCAAGCGCTTGTTTATAGTCCCAAGATTGACTGTATCATAAATCAGGGTGGCTTGTGTGTGGCTTTAATGCCTCTGATTTGCATGCTATCAGGACGATGAAGCTCTTTTGTTTTCCATGTCCAAACCCGAACCTTCTTCTTCTTCTTTTTACCTTTAGCTTAACTTTCTACCTCAGATTTTCCTCCAAGTTTTTTCTAGCATCCACTTTACCAGTAATATAATCAATTCGATATACCTCTTCCTGGTTGGATGGTTGTTCAATAGGTGAGAACACATTGAAAGTGTCATGCTCTTCCTCAACCCTCAAGATGAGCTCTCCTTTCTCAACATCAATCAAGGCTCGACCAGTTGGTGAGAATGGTCAGCCTAAAATCAAAGGCAAATTCCGGTCCTTCTCAACATCTAGAACAAGAAAATCGACCGGAAATATGAATTAGCCCACTTCAATGAGCACATCTTCAACTACTCTATGTGGATATTTAATGGACTTATCCGCTAACTGTAGAGAAATATTTGTAGCTTTTGCTTTCCCCACATTTAACTTCATATACACATATAAAGACATAAGATTACTTGCACCCAAATCACATAATACATTATCAAAATTAAATTGCCCAATAGTGCAAGGTATTTTGAAACTCCCTGGATCTTTTAATTTTGGAGGCAATTTGTTTTGCAAAATTGCACTGCACTCCTCTGTCAAAGCCACAGTCCTGAAATCTTCTAACTTTTTCTTGTTCGAAAGAATTTTTTCATGAACTTGAAGTATTTAGG
This sequence comes from Nyctanthes arbor-tristis, assembly GCA_963692815.1. NCBI lineage: Eukaryota > Viridiplantae > Streptophyta > Magnoliopsida > Lamiales > Oleaceae > Nyctanthes > Nyctanthes arbor-tristis. The sequence continues at coordinate 7,918 of CAVNYN010270779.1, read as the reverse complement.
CATATGTGCTAGAGCTTCTGCAAATGGGATGTTTATGTGCAGTTGTTTGAATACTTCAAGGAATTTCGAGTGCTGTTTATCTAGCTTGTGCTTCATTAGCCTATGAGGATATGGAATTGGAGGCATATAAGCTTTCACAGGTGGTCTTTCTTTTTTTCCATGCCTCTCTGACTTGTCCTTTCCAGCTAGTCCCTGTTTTTGTTCAGATTGCTCAACAATTTTTTGCACCAAGTTTTCCTTCTCAACTAGCTTTTCACTCTGATTTTCTAGCAATTGTAATCCACTTCTAGTTGTGATGGCATGTAACTGCTCTCTTTGGTTAACTTCTGTATTACTAGGCAGTGTTCCTGGTGCTCTAGTTGCCACAGCCAAAGCCATTTGGCTCATCTGAGTCTCCAAGTTCTTTATGGCAACGTTTTGGCTCTAAAGAGTACGCTCAGTCTTTTGCATGAACTGATTATTTGCCTCCATATACTTACTGAACATATCTTCCAATGAACTCATCCTCTCCAAAAGCTTATTCAAACCCGATGGTCTCACAACTGGTTGATTTTCTCGCCATGAAAAGTTTGGGTGATTACGCCATCCTGGGTTATAAGTCTGAACATACGGTCCTGTTTTTTGCCTCTAATTATTTCCAACGAATATCGCTTGTTCATCCTCACATGTGTTCAAAGGGGCAACTGGGCAGACAGCAGTAGCATGATTTGCGCAACATATGTCACAAATGGCTGAAGATTGAACCATATGAATTGATGGCTTTACAAGGCTGTCCATCTTTTTGGCCAAAGTTGCAAGTTGTGCAGACAGAGATGTTAGTGCATCCACTTCATGAACTTCAGCTCGAGACATTGTTCTATCTAAATACCACTGGTAGCTATTAGCTGCCATTTTTTCAAAAATTTCTACTGCCTTTTCATAGGTATTGTCCATGGGTGAACCTCCAACTGCTGAATCTACATGTCTTTTGTTCTCATCAGTCAACCCATTGTAGAAAGTTTGCACAATGAGCCAATCCGGGATTCCATGATTTGGGCATCTTCTCAACATATCATTATACCTTTCCCATGCCGCAAATATTTTTTCTTCTTGATTTTGACTGAAAGAAGTGATCTCTCTTCTGATTTTCAATACCCTACCTGGTGGAAAGAATTTATCCATAAATTTTTGTATCAAATTCGTCTTGGTAGTGATAGAATTTCCTGGCAATGAGTAAAACCAAGTTTTGGCTTTACTACTCAAGGAGAAAGAGAACAATTTCATTTTAACTGCCTCAGCCGGTACTCCATTCATTTTGACCATCCCACATATCTCTTCAAACTTCCTCAGATGTTCATTCGGATACTCTTCTGGCAATCCACTGAACTGCACCGTTTGTTGGACTAATTGGATAGTCCATGACTTGATCTCATAATTTGCTGCAGTTATAGCGGGTGGAACTAAACAAGTCAAGTTGTTTCCAACGGTGGGCATGATATACTCCCTCAATGGTCTACTAGCGTTAGCAGCAGGTTCTTAAACAGCTTGAATATTACCAACTAGATTATTGTTAAGTGGATCATTATTATCATTGACTATTTCAGCCATCTTCCTCACAAATTTTTGTCGTCTGCTTGAAAGTCCTTTCAATCTCTGGGTCATATGGTTGTAAGTCGTCTACTCCACTCTGGTGCATGCAAATCTGTAAAACAAAAATAACAATTTCAAGCTAAAGTAAAATTGAATACTATCAATATTAAATTCCATCCCCGGCAACGGCGCCAAAAACTTGTTTGTTAAAATATGTATTCGAAATTCTGCAAGTGTACCGGTCGAACAAATAATAAAGTGGACAATGAGTCTGGTTATCATTCCCACGAGGAAAGATTCAAGTACTAAATACTAAATTCACACTCTAGTTGAAACAATTGCAATTTTGAGTTTGTTGTAAAAGTAAATAAACAAATAAGAATAAAAGTTAAGCAAACTAAAAAGAAGTAAATAATTTCGGAAAGTTTTTTTCAAGATTGATGTGAACTTGGGATTTACAACTTCACCTCCATAGATTCCCCTAGCTACCCGTTCATTGATTCAACAAAAACGAGTCCTAGTTAATGATCGAGCTCATGTAATTAATTAACTACTCCTCTCAAAGCTAGCTAATCCTACTAAATTAGGCCCCCTCACCTATCTCCTAGTAAGCGAGTTAACAGCCTTCTTAAGTGTATTAATAACAAGAAACTCATGCAAATATCCCCGAAGTTCAATTTACGTGACTGTACTAACCACAAGCAAATCTCTTTGTCTTGTCTAAATGAATGTCCTTTATCGCCTAATCTAGTTCATGTATTCCGCTCTCGAGTTCAACACAAACCAATAAACATTCAGAAATTCACAAGCCAAATAAGTGAAAGCCATACAATACAACGATAACGAATTAAGTAGAATCCAACTTTTAAGCATTGAATCAACAAACAAGCAACTAGGGTTCACAATAGGGATACATTGTTCGTCCCAAGAAAAAGAATTAGCTACTCGTAGAATTGATAAAATTAAACATAAGAGAGTAGGAATCCATCACCGAGTTTTGATGAATAAGGTTGGAGAAAAAGAGTGTTGCACCAATATCCTTCAATCCAAGACTTTTCTTCAAAAACCCACTCCAAACTTGCATGTAAAATCTCCAAGAAACTAACTAATTTAGTGTATTGTCAATGGTCTTCGTTTCCTAGGCTAGACCCCTTTTATAAGGTCTAAAAATCCTAAAAAAGAGTAAAAATCGTGCAAGAGTTTTCATAACAAGAATTCTAAGAAAAAGAATAAGGAAAGTCAAAATTTCACGCGTATAGGGGTATATGGCTGTAAGGTAAAACCATTCGGCCACATGGACGTTGCTGTTGGACATTCTGGTCTCATCATGCGGGCGCACCAATGAGGCATGCGCCCACTCGGTGCCTTCATGCCATATGCCATTCTTCTGCCTTCTGGTGCGACTGCATGCTATGGCTGTGTGGTCGTACAGTAAAAATATATATATTTTTTTTCAATTTTCTTTTCCTTTCCCTTCAGTCCCTGCAATCTACTTCTTGTCACTTCAGAGATCGGAAGAGCAAAATCCTTATGAAACATGCCCAAAATTCATCTTCTGAGTTCTTTCGTTCTTCCTAAAACAAAGAGACCAAACAATCATAAATAACTTTTTTAATCAAATAAAACACATAATAAACTACTAATATGGAGGAATTAAATAACATAATTAAACACCTATCAAGGTCGCTGAGGATGTCATTGCCGAGCTGGAGAAAAAGCGACCTAAGTATGACTTGGGATTTCTCAAGGATCAAGTCACCCAAATGAAGAAGGACTATGGCCTCGGAAGCTCAGACGAAGATGAGGAAGATGAGGCCGCTCCTAACGGGTGGGTCATCATAGTAGATGACAGCCAAGAGGCTACTTAGACCTAGGTCATCTCAGCTAGCTCAGCTCCGCGGAGCTCGGTCCCAGAGGGCCATGCTCTTGAAGCTTAGATCAAAGAGCTCCTATGTTTTATCATTTTGTTTTTTGTAACTTTTTAATGAAAGCATCATTTCAAGTGTCAACTCGTGACTTTACTACTTTTGTTAATTTATTTTGTCCCTTCACAAGCTTGTTATATAGTAGCTTGGGTCGCGAATTTGGTTGGTCTAACATCGTTTCTGAACTGCACTAACACTTAAAACAATTTTGCACATTTTAAACAAGCTCGTTTGACCTTCGTCACATATTGAGGTCTTAGCCCATTAGTCAAAGTGTTTGTTTTATAGTTAGAGGCCACGGTTGGGCTTGAGTTCAGGGATATCATAAGACCATCTTAATGAGGTTTTTAGCCAATTTTGACCAAAGCAAGTTTTGGACAAGATTCCTTTGACCAAGTCATAGGTCGCAATGTGACTCTTTTATTTAGGATGCTTCACTTAACAAATAGCTCGCGTGCCTGTTGAGTCACTTGTAGTAACCACATGCTCATGTGGTTATAAGATCACTTTAATGAGAGCCATTGGGAGCACAATTGGATCAATATTTCATTTGACAAATACATAATTAACATGTGTTAGGTTGTTGTAGCATTGACATTGGAAGTTTGGGATCGCTTGGTCACAAAGCTTCACTTATTAGTTGCCCACTTCACGATCTACTATATAGGCAAAAAGTAAAAGACGACAATCTTCTATTGGTAGTATCTTTTTAGGTACTCAGCATTCTAAGAAGGAATGAATTCAGTTCTTTCCATATTCTCGAGCTCGTATGCTCTATTGGAAAGAGCTCGTATGCTTCCAAATAGGTCCAAAGGTTCTCGAGGCTGGTTCCCTAAAGGATAGGAAAACCTTCTGGAGGACAAGATCCCCAACCTCGAACCTATGCATTTTGACCTTAGAGTTCTAAAATTTTGCACATTTTTTGCTTGTAGGCCACGTTTCTGATTTCGTCCAACATTCTCCTTTTTATTCGAGTAGATCAAGCTCGTTACAAAGCATCTTGTTGTTCCTTACTTCGTCGAAACATAATACCCTTGGGGTTGGGACCTCAAGCTCGACGGGGATCATTGCTTCAACCCCATAGGCCAAAGAGAAGGGAGTTTCGCATGTCGTCGTCCTGCAGGTCATTCAGTATGACCACAGGACAGCTGGTAGCTCCTCAGCCCATGTACCTTTGAGGGCTTCCAGCCTAGTCTTTAAAGTGTTCTTAATGATTTTGTTGATTGCTTCAACTTGACGGTTTGCTTGCAGATGGTAAAGGGTAGAGTAGAAGTTTTTTATTCCTTAGTCCTCACAAAATGATCTGGATCTGGAGTTATCAAATTGTTTACTATTGTATGTGACTATGGCATGAGGCACTCCGAATCTACAAACAATCAACTTTCAAATGAAACTAGTTGGTTTTTGCTTTGTGATGGTAGTTAAAGTTTCAGCTTCTACCCATTTGGTGAAGTAATCGACCGCTACTATAGCGGACTAAGTTCCTTCCTTTCCTTTAGGTAGTGGACCAATGAGATCGACACCCCACTTGGCGAAGGGCCATGGTCCAGTTACTGAGGTCAACTCTTCTGGTCGGCTTCTAATAACCGGTGCGAACTTTTGGCATTTATCGCAAGACTTTGCGGATTCGATTGCATCCTTCCTCAGACTTGGCTAAAAGTATCCCTGTCTGAGGACCTTATGAGCTAAGGACAAACCACCTAAGTGATTGCCGCAAACTCCGGCATGGATTTCTTCCAAAACACTTTTTTCCTTATTTGGAGCTAGGCATCTTAGTAGAGGTCCAGCAAACTTCTTTTGTATAGTATCTTACCAACTAGGGTGAACTAGCCACACAATGTTTTAATCTATTGGCCTCTACTCTTGGGGGACTACTCCCCTTTTTAAAAACTGGATGATGGGATCCATCCAGTTATTGGCTGGCTCAATCTCCATTGATATTGAGCTGCTTTTTTCAATTGATGAGCTCACAAGCTCACCAATAAGTATATTTCCTAGCTCATCAACACCTTTGCTCGTAGCGAGCTTGGCTAATACATACTCATGGCTGTTTTCAACTCTCGGTATTCTCAGGATCTTGTACCAATCTAGGTTGTTGAGTTCATGACATAGCTTCTCTTGATACTGGGAGAGTCTTTCCCCTTTGACCTCATAGACTCCCCTGGTCTGGTTAACGATGAGCTGGGAGTCACTTTTGATAGTCAGCTTCTTGATTCCCATTGGTTTGGCCATATTGAGCCCTGCCAGTACAACCTCATACTCGGCCTTATTATTGGTTACTGGGAATCTGTATCTGATCGCCTGGCAGTGGTACTGGGCTAACTAGGACAATTCCAGCCCCTGAGGCTTGACCCGTTGAGGAGCCGCCTACATATATCTCCCAGGCCAGGGTTTCTTCTGCCTCTTGGTTTTGGAGCGATGGAGTCAGCTCAACAATGAAATCCACCACTGTTTGTCCTTTGATGGCCGTTCTTGGCTTGTTGTATAGGTCATATTGACTTAGCTCGACCAACCAATTGACCAGGTGAGTAGAGAGATATAGCTTATGGAGCACTTGTCTCAAGGGCGAGCTAGTCAGGACTTCAATGGTATGGGTTAGGAAGTAGGGGCGGAGGTTTTTTCGATGCCACGACTAGGGCATAAGCGAGCTTCTCCATAAGTGAGTACTGGAGCTCAGTGTCGCATAGTGTGTGACTGATGTAGTAGACTGGCAGATGGGTTGCGCCTTCTACCTTAACCAAAACCGCGCTAACAGAGGATTCAGAAACGGGTAAGTACAAGCTCAAAGTTTCCCATCATTCTACTTTGGCTAATAGTGGGGCTGAAGAAAGGTACTAGTTCTTCAAAAGCCTTCTGGCAGTTATCCGTCCATTCAAATTCTTTGGGTTTCTTGATCACATCAAAGAAGTATTTGTATTTATTAGTGGATCTGCAGATGAATCGATTGAGAGCTGCTACTCTTCTCGTCAGACGGTGAACCACTTTGATGGACTTTAGGGGCTCCGTTTCTAGCACCGCTCTTATTTTCTCGGGCTTTACCTCAATGCCGCGCTAGTTCACCATGAACCCCAGGAATTTACCAGCCGCGACCCTAAAGAAGCACTTCTTTGGATTCAGCTTCATGTTGTACTTTCTCAAGACCCGGAACATTCGACTGAGGTCAGCAATATGATGTCTAGCTTGTAGGCTCTTGACAAGAATGTTGTCAACATAGACCTCCATCATCTTACGGATTTGATCTTTAAACATAAGTTTGACAAGGCGTTGATAGGTCACTCCAACATTCTTCAACCCGAAGGGCATCATTTTACAGCAATACAACCCCCTGTCCGTTACAAAGGAGATGTGCTCTTATCTGCTGAGAACATGGGTATTTGGTAATAGCCATAGTACGGGTCCATGAAGCTCAAGAGCTTGCGACCCATAGTGGCATCCACATCTGAACGATTCGAGGTAGCCAGAAGCTGTTCTTAGGCTCAAATCGGTGAAGTCAATACATATCCACCAAGTACCATTGCTCTTCTTGACGAGGACCAGGTTGGCCACCCATTGTGGATAAAAAGCTTCACGGATGAATTTGTTACCCAAGAGTTTGTCTACTTCTTGGGTTAAGGCTTCGTATTTTTTACCATTCAGAGGGAGCCTTTTTTACTTTATCGGCTTTGCTTTAGGGTCAATGCTTAGTTTATGATAGGTGTACTTTGGGTCAATCCCCTCTATGTCCTCGTATTCCCAGGCAAAAACATCTAAGTTCTTCTTTAAGAAGTTGACAAGCTGAGACTTCATAGTTTCTTTGACCTATGTGCCTATTTTGAGTTCCAAGTCAGGTCTGGATGCATACATTTTAATGACCTGAAGCTCTTCGACATGACTAACAATAGCGGCGGCCTTCTCAGTCCTAGGGTCTAGGAGAAGACCTCCAGTAGAGGGGAGACTCTAATGGCGTAGTCCAAGTTACATTCATGCGGCCTATTGGTCTCTGTGCACCATGGCGGTCCCAAGTTCAGTCAGGAATTTTATAACATAATGAAACACTAAGGTCACAGATTTTAGCTCGTATAAGATGGGCCTCCCAAAGATCAAGTTGTGGTTTGATAGGATGTCGACAACGAAATTGACCATGATTCTCCTCTTGCAAGGATCTTTCCCCAATTCTACTCATAGAGTGATCTAGCCCTTAGGCTCTACAAAATCTCCAGTAAGGCCTTGGACCCTGTTCCCATATGGCCTCATATTCTTGGGTTCAATGTTCATTTGTCTAAAGGTTTTCTAGTACAAGATGTTGACAGAGCTCCCACTATCAACTGGTGTCTTACGTACTTTGATTCCAGAAAGCGGCATGGTAATAACAAGAGCATCAATACGAGGGTGGACAGTCTCATATGCGTCCTCATTACAGAAGGTGGAATATCCAGTTTGAGTGG
>CAVNYN010270776.1:0-33663 GCA_963692815.1 Nyctanthes arbor-tristis | reverse complement strand
TTACCCCAACCCCCCCCCCCCCCCCCACAAAAAAAAAAAAAAAAAAAGAAGAAGAAAAAAAAGGAAAAAAATTCAGGATTACAACTACCCACTGAAAATTCAAAAGAATCAGGGTGCTCATCAAATGGTAGCACTCTAAGCACTAGACCTTGCTTGACTGTTTGAGAGTGTATTAAAGATCTCCCATCTAAGTAGATAGAACCACAAGCACAGCTCCAAAACGATGACAACTATCTTAGTACTATAATAATTGATTCTCAACATTTTGTTTTCTTTTCCCTTTTCATAACATTGCTGTTTGGTTCTTTAAATTAAGAATTTTATATCCAAAGCCAATCTATCAATTGGCATACTGCGTTAACCCTGAGTTTGATTGTTCACTAACCTTATTGCTTACATGTTTTCTAAACTCAATAATAAACTTTAGTTTAGGAGTATAGTTCTAGAGGGCAGAGGCAGGTTTCCTAAAAGAATGAACATATTCCAACATTCTTTTTCATAAACCAACTGAAAAGCCACAAGTTTCTTCTTGATAAGGAGGACTATATACCTATATATACGTAGGTCACACCACCCTTGTTCTCTTAAAATAAATTTCCAGTAACAACCAGTTGTTAAATTATGACCTTCAAAAAGCATAACCGAAAACTTTCCTCACAATATGAATCTGAACAAACAATAGGTGGTGACAAAATGATGACAACTATCAACACAAGTTATGGGAATGCTGGAATGGGCGGTGGGAATGCTGATATCATTAAGCATAATAGGAAATACAGAGATGTGGCGTATCTTGTGTTGTTCATTGGCTTCTAGGTGGCAATGATTGTGAATTCCAGCTTCAGTTTTAATTTAAGGAATTCTTTGATGTACATAAACATAAAAAGATGCTTGCTTTTCTCTTCTTTCCACTTACAAGATTCCCTAAATGGTCTGTTTTACTTTTGACACTTCTGATCTGTTTATTTTCTCCTTATACATTCTAAGAATAATGGAGTCCTTCCCCAAACCCCCCCCCCCCTTGAATAACACATGAATCTCTCACGCTCTTGAAGGTTAAAAAGAATAAAAAGAGTTTGTGTAGGTGTTTACAGTGGAAAAGGAAATTGAAAAGATAAACGAGTAATAACATAAAATAAAGTAAAATAATGTGGAAAAGTTGCAACATTTTCTTGATATACAAAATAATATAAGAGTTCACATTACATAAAACAACCCAGTTCATCTTCTTTTCCCAACAATTCACTGTCTCCTTCCCTGATATTCTACTTTAATTTTTATTGAATTGTATTATAATGATGATCAGCTGAAATACCCATCCTTTTCTTCTTCAGAATTTGTCGAATTTTCTACTGTTTCTATGGGTCTTCTGAGGTTCTGATAAAAACACTCTTTCGGTTCTTGGTTATTTATTTATTTTTTTTTTCAGTTTTTGTCTGTAAAATTTTTCACTGGGTTTACTGCAGAAAAATTATCATAGATACACAGTAGTGTGTCTGAATAGATACATAGTCGTAGATACACAGAAAAATTCCCGTCACAGCAGCAATTTAACTTTTACCCAGAAAAAGGAATAGAAAAAACAAATGCAAGACCACTTACTTGCTTCCATCGTCGCCGGCCACCGGATTGTGCACAATATGGGTTACCGAACTTGGGTCTTTCACTCTCCTCAGCCTGATTCACCGAACTTGGGCCACCGAACTTTCCTCTTGCACCGAAAATGTGGGCCACTGGATTCCTCGCCGGGTCTCAGTTCTTCTCTTCAGCAAGCCTTTCTTCTGTAGCCGGCAAACTCATCGCGCTTCTTCGTCGGAGATGGGTTGGGGACAAGGGTAGAGCATGGGGGCGCTAGGTTTTCAGGAGGGAGTCGGGAGGAGCAATCTGAAAGCTTCGAGTTTTACGAAGTGTTTAGTTAGACTTTGATCATTTGTTAGGTTATTATCTACCACGTGGTATTATTTTTTTTAAAATGTAATTATAATTCGCATTATGGCATTACAAATACATATAGATATATATCCTTTTAAAACACAGTGTACAGAAATCAACAATAGAAACCTTTATATAGGGAACTATAAGAAATCAAACTCCTATACAGGAGACTGCAAACTACATATAAAATGTAGACAAATCTCTACATAAGGGGAATCAAATTTGAGACTTCTATATCCCAGGGTCTCAACTCTAACCCCCTAACCAAATGAGCTAAGAACTCATTGGCACTACGTGGCATCATTTTATTGATTGTTTTTTGAAAAAAAAGTAAAAAATTGCGGTTTTGTCTTTTACTTTTTGACTTTTTAAAAAAAGTAAAACCAATGAAATGATATCGTGTGGTAGATTATAATCTGAGAGACTTGCCAAACACTTTGTTAAGTTATTAGAATTATAGTTAGACACTAAAACAAATGACATGTTGGCTGTAGCGGCTAAAGCTTAGGGGCTATCGTGGAGGTTTACGGTCCGACTCTTGGCAACGCGATAGACAGGCTATTTTTTTTTAATTAAATAGCTAAATTTTGAATTTCAGGGCGGATTGGGTCGGCGACCCAAAGCTCGTCCCCATCCCGTTAGCGATTCGTGCCTTTTTTTTTTAATTAAATAGCTAAATTTCAGGTTTCAGGGTAGATCGGATCAGGAACCCAAAACCCGCCCCCGTCCCATTAGCAATTCGGGGCACAAATTGGTTGGGAGTCCTGCCATGTTAAGGGCGGGTTTCCGTCGGGTTAGAGTTTTCGGGGTATTTCTGTTATTTCTCCAAGCAGAGGTTTGCTGTCTGTGTTTTGGTTTTGGATTGTAGGCCGCATGAACGGGTCCACTGTAATCGGGCCACCGTTCTCTATTAACCACTAAATAGGCCCATCTTTAGGTTTTGGATTGTAGGCCGCAGAATGGGTCTATTGTAATCGGGCCACCGTTCTCTAGTAACCACCAAATAGGCCCATCTTTATTGTATCCCACATTCTATCCAAGTGTGTACAACACCTTCTATGTAGAAATAGCATAAATGATACGTCTAGTACCAGACAGTGATGTAGTGTAATATTAGTCGCTAATGTGAGTAAATCATTACCTCATAAATCTTAAACTACATCAATGGCCAAAACTACGCCACACTATTTGTCTCATGTTAATCACCAAATCCCCTATCTCAAGGGAAAAATTTTCTAGTACTCCATCATACTCTGGATACATTATGCTTAATCAATCAACAACCTACATATGTGTCTAAGGATCCTAATTTAACAATAAATTGGGTCATATGAATCACATGTTCGTTCTTATTCTTGCTACTATAACTAAGTATGACTCTTTGAGTACCAGAACTTTATTCGTAAACGGAACACTCTTTGTGAATAAAAGTAAGATAAGTGGACTTTAAAGATCCCAATTAATCAATTAACTAGCCCATATATCGACTATAATCTTCAATGCCAAAATTTGTGGTCCATTTCCACGGCCAAAAAACTATTTCTTTATTGAATTATTATTATAGAATAAAATCATCAAGTAAAAATAAATTAAATTTCATGTAGAGCATTCATTAAACTTGGTTTTGAATTAATATCAATCAAATTATGTTTTATTCAAAGTGAAATGACATACAAATGAAAATTTTGATTTGAACGAGTAAACAGATATTGGCTTTATATCGAGGGGATGTCATGTAACAAAACCGATGTCAAGATCGCTCTATCCAATCCAATTGGAATAGATAATGTGGGGAAGAAATTTATTTGAAAAGAAATTTCTTGGACAGAGATATGTAGAGCAAAATGTTTGAGGCTCACATGGCAAATGCACATGGACATGGTATAGAGATAGAAATTAATAAATACAGGCCAATTGAGACAACAAACAAAACGACACAGCAAAGAGAGTAACATGGCAATGGCATGGATACGTGGTCAACTTGTCAAACGTTGTTCGCCTCTAGATTTTTCTTTTCATTTGACGTACGTAATGCCACCCCGGAACATATGCTGTTCTTGTCACCATCGTGCGATGGTGATTCTTTTTTAATATTATTAGTTAAATCTCAATTAATTTTTGATTGTCTTCTAAAAATAAGGTTAATATCATAAATTCAAGTACATTGAATATTAAAATTAAAATAATAAATTTACATTAATGATGACTTCTGTGGGGCGTCCTTGCAATACTGACAATGTAGTATTTATTTATTTATTATTGTTTACAAATTTTCGACTGCTTTGTTTGGTAACTATTTATAAATTGATGAATTTATAAATAAATTTAAATTTCAAATTTTACATAAATGTTGAGATTTGATTGTGTCATAAGAGTTCAAGTCAAATTAAATATGTGGTTAAATGTAGTATTGTCACGCGTCTAAAAGTTGAAATTTAAATTAGTTGATAAATTCGAGGTATTTTTAAAGAGTTACCAAACATAGTGTAAAGATGCGGCTATTCTCATTTTTGAAAAACCAACAAGGGAGCATACATGCTTTGACAAGATTGTTTAGCAAAGTGGTTGGCAACTCATGGATTATTTTGTTAGATTATAATCTACTACGTGGCATCATTTTATTAGTTATTTTTTGTAAAAAATCAAATATTGCGGCTTGACTTTTACTTTTTGATTTTTTGAAAAAAGTTAAACTAATGAGATAATGCCGTGTGACATATTATAATCCAACTTATAATTTAGTGAGTTGCCAAACACATTGTATATTTTCGAATAGATTACAAACCATTGTGTTCTTTTTCGTACATGGTAAAAGTAGAAGAATGGACTGTGATATTGAATTGTGTCCGGCAATTGTTTGATGTCAAAGTGAATTGTGTTGATCTTTATTGTAGGATTAGAACCTCCCAGATTAAAACCTACAAAAAATGGTAGGGCTAGCATTTTGTTTCGACTCCAATGTAAGGTCCAATGTAAGAGCTAGTTAACTTGAAGGGAAATAATAAGGACAAAAATATATTGGGTAAATTTGGGAAGAATATAATGTAACATATTTAAAGTAAAGAATTTCAAATCTTTTTAAAGTGACAACTGTTAACTGGTTTTTGAAATACTAGTATATTAATTATTACTCCCGTAGGAAAATATTAATTATTACTGATTTTTTTTTTCACATTTTTCAAAGGTTAATTACACGTAACGTCCTCAATCTTTGGACTTTTTATAGATTACGTCTCTAATTTTAATTTTTTGTTTTAGCGTCTATAACCTTATAAAAGTAATACACTTAACGTCCTTATGATAGGAACCGTCTATTTCTATAGTTAAAATTGAGAGTATTTTGGTAAAATATAAAAAAAAAACTAATATTTTAATGTTTAAAAAAAAAGGGCAAGGCTGCCGAAAATGGCGGCCCAGCCTCGGGGGAGACTCCCCTCCTTTTGGCTGCCTGGCAGCCTTGGGGGGTCTTCTGCCATTTTTTTTTAAATTAAAATATTAGTTTTTTTCATTTTTTTAAAAAACCCTCAATTTTGACGGTAGACATAGAAGATTTCCGTCATAGGGACATTAATGTAATACTTTTAAAAGATCAAGGATGTTAAAATAAAAAATTAAAGACGTAATCGATAAAAAGTTGAGATCGATTTGAGGGTGTTAAGTGTACTAACCCCCTTATATACTACTCCGTTTTACTTTAATTATTAGGAGATGACCCATACTCATTTTATGCCATCCAAGGAGAAAAATCATTATCACATGTAGCCTTCAGGCAGTTGCAGCGAATGACACAGAGGAACACAAAATGAAAGCAGAAATGGCGGGAGCTGCATATGGACGGACAGACGGATTAGAAAGCCGACCACCATCCGCCGCCTGAGACCGTAGTCAAATGGGCTTTAACTAAATATTTCACGGGAAAAAAATTATACGTTATTATAGGTCAGATTCTTATACGTTATTTTTGAGATTTTTAAACTCAGATCTGGATTGTTGATTGGTTTGACGTATTTTATTATGGCACTCATGGTGATGGGTCCCATATTGTCTTCATGAAACGAAATTCCATAGTTAAATTGATTAAAAAAGAGATTTCTGGCAAACTCGAATTTCCAAAAGCAAATAATACAAACGCAACATGAGATTAATCTGATGTTTTACTCATCGTGATTAGACGTCACTCTTCAACAGTCACGCATTCATGCTCCACTATAAATTTACCCATGAATGACATACCGCTTGAATGTGGTAAATTCTAACAAGCAAACCGGTTTTATTCTAATGTGAGCACAGAATTCGCGTTGGCTTCTTAGAAAAAGCCACTTAAATAATTAAAATTGATCACCTGCCAAATATTTGGTAAGATATACACATAGCGGGCGATAATTAGACAACTCACATGTGAGTTGTTTCATATGAGTTGTCTCATACATAAATTGTTAAATTATCACCCGCCAAGTATACATATAACGGGACTATCCCCCTAGATGCCTTGTGGGTGAGCAAAACTGCTTCAATAACGGCACATGGTAACAAGAACAATTTTTCTACAGATATAATAATAAGGTTTTTATATTATATTATAGTTGTAAAACGTAAAAAACTACTAGTCATTTAAAATTACTATAAGTTTCTTTTCTTTTACTAGCTCCATAACAGGAGCCGGCGTTATTCCCATAGATATTTGGATAACAAGAGCAAATGTTTTATTAGAGCACTTCTAGTTCTAGTTTTTAGTGAATGGGGAAAAGGCCAAGGAGAAACAATTATATGAGAAAAACTTACTTTCAAAAAATACGTGGGGAAAATTTGGATTGGAGGGATGGGTCTAGCTTTTGTGACCAAAGATGCCCTTTTTTACCCATTTCACTCCAAGGTATATCTTTGACACCCCAAAGTGACACTACCATTGCTTAGTTTCAAGCCTTCAAGGTTGGTGGCGGGCACATCAACGTGTTTGGCGGTGAACAACGCATCTTTTCTATAGACAATGATTTTTTCCTCAACCTCAATTTGAACTAACCAATTTTAACTCTTCATGATGTAGAAATAAATTGCACAAAATGCGCAAATATCATAGCATTATTTTTTAGAAGGTTAATATGGTTGTTATATTGTCACCATACTAAACATACCACATTCAAATTGTATTTAACATCTTTCATCTTTTCATGTTTTAAAATTAAAACATTAACTTTTTCTTCATCATATTTTTATTCTCAATTTTCAATCTATTATCATATATTGTATCTAACAATGATGTCCTTCTAAAAGTTTCGGTGTGAGAACCACTTAAATCTTTTAAATATGTCAAAAAAGAAAAATTTGTAAAAGTTACATTATATATATTTTCTTATGATTTTAAGACATACAAATAAAAATTTTTGAATAATAACCATCATTAAAAAAAATAAGATATAAAAATTAATTAAATGGTTCAGAAAAAATTGCAATAATATTTGTTGGGACACAAGCTTCACAAGCTATAAAGATTAAGGGCTTTCAGCATCTATATATATATATATATAAGCAGATTAGTCTACGGTAAAATTTGATGACAAAGTAGGTGAAAATTGGTGGTTCGTTGCAATTTACTTAATATTGAATTTTTTTTTTTATTTTGTACAAAGGGGATGGGGGAGGGGGATTGTTGTGGGGATTTGAACTCGGGTAATCCTGCTAAGGGGTTAAGCCCTTAACTACGTGAGCTAACCCCTTGATCCGTTTAATATTGTAAATTTTAGTGAACAAAAGGATAATTGATTTCTTAAACAAAAAAATATTATTTTTCCTAACACTTGAAAGGGAAAAAAGAAGAAGAAGAAGTGTCACTATCTAAATACCGGGCATTCTTTTGAGTGCTATTCCTTTTGATTTGTTTACATGAATGAGGTTGCATTTCATGCACGCATTTACAATTTCTATAGTGGCTAGTAGTAAATGTATTTTTTCTTCTGAAGGCAAGATTTATTAAGTCCCCTCTCCAGGGTGTAAGTTCTCTTCCTTTTTTGATGTAATAAAAAGGTAGGGGTTTTCAAACCACCCCCAAATCAAATATAAGCTGAAGTCTAAAACCTATGTCAAAGTTTGCATGACGTTATATATTATGGGACACTTCCGACTACCATATTTGACATGTAATTTTGACAAATAACCGTGCCTTTTTTCAGCCATCAGGTGGACTAAAATAAAATTAATAATAATACTCCTCTGGAAAAACTAATAATAATACAATATATATAAATTAAGACCCTATTCCCTAACTAATTAAACACTCCAAATCTACAGCCCAATTATCTAGGAGTGGGTATTTTGACTGATCGAGAAAACCAAACCGACCACCCCCACCCAACTGAACCAAACCACTACTACCCGTTTTCCCATGTAATTGGTCTTGTTCGGTCGGTTTCCGCTATGAGAAGGGACGGTTTCGTTTGGGAACCAATTTTTGTGCGGGAACCATCAAGAACCCGAACCGAAGAGAGTGGAAAAACTGACCGTTATGCCAACCGATAAACCAACCCGAATGGGTCAAGCTGATCATGAACCGCCATAACCTAGCAACAAACGAAGTTGGATTTTTCGTTTTTTTAACTTAAAAAATAAAATAAATAAAGACTGTCCGTTCGAGAACCAAAACGATTGACTATTTGTCGGTCCTGTTCGGCTCGGTTTTTAGGAAGGAAACCCATTCGGTTCGATTCCAGACGTAAGAAACCATTAATTCGACCTAAAAACTAGACCGACAACTTGAATGTCCAGTCCTATTTAGGTCTGGGCAAAAAACCCAAGCCCGAATGGTTACTTGAACCGACCCAAATATACTTGAATCCGAACGGGTAGTGAATAAAAATTATGCTCGAACGGGTATCCAAACCCAAAACCAAATGGGTTTGGACGGACTTTGGGCATGAGTTAAAATCCAAAAAGCCCGAAAATACCCGAACATTTTTTCTACTCTCAAAATTTTTAAATTCAAATTACTAATTAATTCTCACAATCTACAAAACTATCTCCTTTATTTCACAATTACATTTTCAATACAATCGTCTCCTTCACACACATAAAACAAAACTCAAGATTTGTGTAAAATATGTGAATTTGTCTTTTTTATGAAGATTTTACTAGTTTTTATATATATACCATGAGATTTGTATAAGATAAATTATTTTTTATTAATTACTTGACAGCACCGCAAGTTTATCGTAAACCTGTAAACCTATAAAATTAGAATATAAATAAAGTCACCCCGAAAAGAATATAAATAAAGTCAATTAGCCAAATATTAGTTTCTAATTGTTAACTTTATTATATTAGTATCTAATTATTATTATTTTCATATAAGTGAATTATATGTGCTTCAAATTTTTTATTCTTCTTATCCATTTAAGTGTTTCTTTTTTTCGTTTATGCGTTTATATAATATGAGCTAGATATTCGAAAAACCCGAAATGTTACCCGAATTCCAACTGAGACCGAACCCGAACAGGCTTGCCATTTTCAAGATCGAACCCGAACTGAAATATTTGGTCCTGGTTTAGTCAATGTAATACTCGAACTCGAAACCCGAACGCCAAGGCCTAGTCCTACCATTATCCCCAATCCCATCTTCTCTCTCCAACATGAGTATCCTGATCTTCCTTTAATGGCTAACCGATTTCGATTCCAAAGATAGAATTGAAGTCTTCTCTTCGAAATCGATATATCTTGCTGGAAACACTACAACAACAGCAACGACTGTGACCTTCAACAAACTACCAAGTTCTCGAGTTCTATCCCTAACCTGACATCCCAATTCCTATATTGCTAAAGGAAATTTGCTAAACCGTTGTTAAACCATCCTCGTCTGTGATGGCTGTCGTTGACTATGTAAGGACGGTATGGTGCTAAATCCTAAATTCAAGAGTAAAGCCGCACTTATTATTATTATTTTTTTAAATTTTTATACAGGAGATAAAATTAAACAATAAATTTTGAGAATTTTGATTTTCTCGTTAATATATGGGTATGGTAACATTGTCCCCTGTTGATCACTGAAACCATTTCCTTGTCTAATCTTGCAAATGAGAAATAAACTTGTTAACACACGAGTTTGCATTAGCTCGATAAATTTTTTAAGGAACCAACGTCAATTCCTTAATAAAGAGCTCGTATTAGAGGGTGATTCCTCGAAAACGGTGGAACCACATGATCTGGATTATTTTAACATGAACTTTATACATATACATTCACAAGTAACACGAGTTGAGGACTACACACATACATATCAAAGTGACAAATTTAGGTAATGGGTGATGAGTTTTCGACAAGTGGTGCATAATATCAAGTTAAAGCAATTTAATTGAAACACTAGTTAGTTGTCACCCATGCCATGGCCGATAATTGCTGACTCGATATAATAGATAAGACTTACGTATGACGACATGTTTGGGGGGGGGGGAGGAAATAACGAATAACTTAAATGATTTGATTGAGGTAAGAGTTCAGCCATCATAAATTGAGTGATGCAAACAACAATATGGTAGCTTTGCAGAAAATATTTGATGAACATACACAATTTCAACCATCATGTAATGTGTTACCCCAAAAATAAATAAATTATACATACCTTTAATAATTAATAAATTTTTTTTCCCGTTCTTTTTCATACTTTATTTCACTCAAGTTTCTTATTGACTCCAAAGGTCACCTCAAAATATTGACTCCAGTCCTAAACTCAAAACATTTTGAGTCTTCCTTTAAAGGATTCAAAGATGCTTAAATTTTGTTGTTCACTCTACTTTTGAAATTGACCAAGTCTCCAATCCACCATACCAAAAGAATAAAGCAACAATCAGCAAAAACTCCTTTATTCGTTTGCCAATGATGGACCATAGTTCACAGAATAAATATAATTTTCATTGACAGTATATTATACAATAAAATTAATAGTGTTATAAATACATAATCATAAATGAACTAGATATAATCTTTAATCGGATTTCGACGGACCCACGCTATCAAGTTTACACCACTCGTTCTCATAATTAGTAACACTTTTGGGACACTACTTTATCATAATCAATTCATTGTATTTACTTTTTTCTTGTTAATAATCTTTTGTTGTTAACCCCTTTTTCCTAACTTTCTTCAACTTTTAGTTTTTGGGTACCCAATGTGCTCCACCGGTTATATTCTCTCCATTTCCACTCACAATAATAATTAGTATGTCAACTTAAGGACCCACACAAATAATCTGTACGGTAAAAAATATTAGATAAGGTTTTATGATTCGGAGAAATGAAATCCTTGTAATGCTTACATTCCACGTTACCATGATAAAATAGCACTAACAATTGTGTGATTTTTGTAGTTAACTTTGCTAAATAGAGTAAGAAACTATTAGTGGTTTCTTGAAACTACAAGTAATTTCTTTTTTTTTTATAGTAAAGTTAGTTCTTTAAGTGAACAAACTTGTTTCTTTAGAAAAATTGAGCAATTGTGAGCGAATAAAAGATTAAATGGAAATTTATATAGTAAGATATTTTCAAACGACTTTTAGGCAGTCATTTAGGGAAATTTTTATAAGGAAACAACTTTGATTCTTTTAAGGAAACTAACTTTGCTTAATAAAGTAAGAAACAATTAGTGATTTCTTGAAATCATCCCTGATTTCGTATTTTTTATAGTAAGATTGGTTCTTTAAAGAAACCAGCATCTTTTTCTTAGAAAAACTATCGCTTAGGGCCCTCAACTATGATTTAACGAAAAGGGCCTTGGAATTAAAAAATTATTACTGAAAGTTTAAATATTTTATATTTTAAGTATATGATAGAATAGATAGAAGTAATATCTATGACTTGGTAAAGGAGAAAAAAATATATTGCTAAGGATAATTAATAATCTGTTTAATTCATATAATTACCATATTTTATATATTTAATTTATTAATATATTCTACAAATAAAAATTTTCAATATAGGTTTTAATTCAGAGCCCCACAAAATTTTAATTAAAATTGCTCAAGGCCCCCAAAAACCTTGAAACTGCCCTATTAGGCGTATTGGTTGTTTAATATTGAAATCTATTGTTTTCACCTGCATGACAATTTCGCGAAAATTTACCAGTAGTTAATCGCGATATATAATGAGTAATTTAATGCATTGACCACTAATGTGAGTGTTTAACATTATCCTTAACAAAAACACCATATTACTAACATAATTATTTATCCACCTATATGCAATAATGATGTGTCAAATAATGGATTCAGTAATCCTCAAAAAAAAAAAAAACAACAATAATAATAATAATAGATTCCGTAAAATTTTGTAAAACTGATTTAATTGAATATAATGCGGTTTTATATGATTATTATTATTATTAGAATTCACACTCGTGTGTTGCATGAGATCTAAAAGTAATAATAACCATAGTAATTTTAGGGGGACATATTTATTGACATGAAAAAATGACATGTTTAGTTGTCAAGCTTATATTGGATGATTGTGCGCTTTCAAATTCACCACTTGCATATAAACAATCAATTCATGTTTGTCAACTAACAAATAATAGCTATCATATAAACATGTCTACTAATACAGTTAGTTGAGTCATATATTAACATTATGAGACATAAATTTTTATAACTATTTTTTTATATTTTGATTTATTTGTCAGTAACACTTTTTACACTAGTTAATTCTTTTCTTTTTTTTCTTTTTCTTTTTATATATTGGATATAAGAAAAGGGAGGGGAACCAATATCAGTTATTTATGTCAGATAAACATGTCTCTATATAATTACTTCTAATAACAAACATCAATAAATTTTTATACAAAAAATTTATATAAATTATTAATACAGCTAGTTGGATTATATTAGCATTATGAAACATAAATTTTTATAATCATTCTATTATATTTGAATGAGACATAAGTTTTTATAATCATTCTATTATATTTAAATTTTTTTATCGGTAATACTTTTTCAACTAGTTAATTCTTTTTTTATACAATAGGTATAGGGGGGAGGGGAGAGGCAGGCATGTTCAAACCCAGGACTTCTTATCTAAAATGTGAGAAACCTAATCAATGTAGCACATTTTTAAATTACAGCACCAGTTAATTATGTATATATAAATAAAAATTAATTGAGGTAATTCGATAAAAGTAAAATGTTTGAAATTATTGAACAATTATTAAAGTGCAACTGTATCAGCATTCGGTTCATTTCTCAAATAAATAATCCAACTTCAAATACAGTAAGATCATATTTAAAACGAAAAACTGAAATTTTTATTCTATGTAAAACTATCGAAAAGTTTCAATTTATATTAATTATAGAATCAGCAAATTAGAGTAGTATAATTTTAAAAAAAAATCAAATTTGACTATTGCACCACAATAACATATAAAATTTCTTCAAAAATCATTAAAAATTGAAATTTAAAATAAGATTACAGATTTTTAGAAATTTATTCGTTTAGAGACGTATTGTATATGTGTTTTCGAATTATAAAGATTATTATTTTAAAAAAATAAAACTCTCAATTAATTTTGTGTTCGATTTGATAAGTGAAAGATCCCTACTTTAAAATAGTTAGCTAAAGAACTACCATAAATTGATGATTGGATATTGTTTAATAAAAGGAAAAGTGAATGTCATTTAATAAATTAGCGTAACAATTTCTAAAAAATAAAAAATACAAAAAATGGAATTAAATGATATCACCAGAAATCTTATAGAGCTAGAAATCTTATGGAGTCAGAAATTTTATAAAATCAAAAAAGGAGCAGGAAAAGCACAATTCTCTTATTATATATATATATATATATTATTATCATCAGTGATAAATAATATTCAATAATTTCTCACAATTACTCATCGTCTATAAATGTTTTAGTTTTTAGTCTATATCCAAGTCCCCATCCATTTTGCAATTTGGAATTATCACTTCATATGAAAAGATATGCAGAAAAGGACATTGAATGGTAGCCCTAATTTACAATGCTATGAGGTGTTTATCAACCATACACGTGTCACCAAATGATCACTTCATCGAATCCTTACCAATTGAATGGTGTCGTGTTAGGCAGGGAATTATACCCAAATTTGGGGGGCCTTCAAATGCGTAATAATAATAATAATAATAATAATAATAATAATAATATATGTTAATGTTAATTAAAACGACCTTGCTTAATTTGATTATGCCCTATGCTTCACTAATTAAGTACGTACGTTTTTGTGCACGAGTGACCCCAAAAGTTTTCCCTGCGAATGATTTCCTTATTAACTATTATTATTTTGAAAAAGCCCTTAAAAAGAATTTCATACAAATCAAATTTAGGCTGGAAAATGAGACATGGATGATATATTGTGGGTGGTCCTCTATAGAAGCAGACGGTGTCAAGGTTGAGTCTTTAACTGGTGCGAGTTTTTATTTCTCTTTTTAAAAAATGAACATATATGGAAAATAATATACATAATTGTGTTGAATTTTATGTTTTCTTGTATAAGCAAAACAAAAGAGTAATTTCAAACAATTCTATTAATAGCATTTTTTTACGTGATGATTACTATTTGTTTAAAAAAATCCAAGAACAGTTACTTTATAATTTTTTTTTCTCCACTTACTCATTACTAGTATTAGTTATATAGCCGTTCGTTGCACAAAATAGAATAATTATCAAAAAAATATGCATAATAATTTGAAAAACTAAATAATTATAATTTTATTACGTACTACTCATTTGTATACATATGTTACTAATATACATAAATATAATGAAATTAAAACGAATAATATTTTCACTTGGCACAAAACTAATTAAATTATCTTTATTATAACAATACTCTTAAGTATTAAAAATGAGAATAAGGAATTTTAACAAAATTAATTTCATATTGAGTACAAAAACTAAAAAACTATCAAAAAAAGAAGATACAAAATTTATACAACTCTAGAATTACTCTACACCCACAATCCTTAGTCAATAGAGTGGGAATGATATTCATTTATTATAATGAATTATTTTCCACATTTATTCTCCAACATATATTCTTGAAATATTTATTTTTCGCATTTCCTCATCACTGTTCACTAAATCTAATTTAAAGAATTTAGAGTACACAGTCTCCTGTTACAAAAGTCTCGAGAAAAGCAACATTACAATAAATGAAAATTTCTCTATGATTTACCATTTACCAATAATATTAATTTTTAACCAATTTTCGTTCTAAAAAAATTAAAAGAAAATTTTTATTTTTATTCTAAATCTTTATCAAGAAATATTATTACTATCATATTCTCTCAACTTAAATTTTTACTAATATATAGGTTTCAAAAAAAATAATAAATTAAGTAATGTACTAAATATATAGCTTTAGATTTTATGACATGTGGTTTATCGTATTGAATTAAAGTAAAAGTTTTAAAACTGACTTAATTTTACTTTATTATTATATCATCAATCTCAGGAGTAGACACTTAATTGAAGTAATAAGAAGAAGTCTCAATAACTCAATACTTAAAATTTATCTATCAACTGTTTAAATTTCGAAGAAATATTAAATCTTTGAAGATAGTCTAAAAATTAATAGAAGATGTATAACAAAAATTAATAGATAATAAATAACATATTATATATAGAATAAAAAAATATATAAATTTTTATATATTATTATAAAATAAAATGATAGCAAAATGTAATATTTGGATAAGTATTACTTTTTTTCTAAACAGAATGAATAAAGTTTTTTTATTATTATTATTAGTATAAAATAAAAAATAAAAGAAGCATATAAAAGTAGGATATTGATTTTTATAGGAAAACTTGTATATGATCACTATTTTATTTTAATATATATATATATATATATATATAAAAGATTTAGTTGCGCCTATTTATTAATTTTTGACTAGTAACTAATAACAAGACCCCTTATATACTTAAACAAATAAATTGTTAAATCAAAATGCCCAATACAAATCTAGATAATATCTTTTTGCCCCTTTAAAAAAGAACAATTTTTTAAAAATTTTCACATCATCATCAATTTATTTACGTCACGAAGCTTTCAAAACAAGTCACAATATTGGCACAAGAAAATTTCGATAGCACGTAACTATATATAGGCTTTAATAATAATAATATATATTCAATAAAAGATAAATAACTAGTAAATACACCCATCCCTTATAAATTATACTCCACTGAGTCACCAACTCTTTCCCAATTTATAATTAGAAAAAAATTTAAAATCCAATTAAATATAATAATTGAAATTTCCAAATTATAATTCCAAATTCTCCAATATCTATACTCTGATATGAAGATAATAATTGAAAATTTTCAAATTATAGTCTCAGACTCTCCTAATGTTTACACTACAATCAAAGATATTAATTTTTTTTTAAAGTTCATTTACAAATCTACATCTTAACATCACAAATAAGTATATATATTTATCCTACTGAAATACAGCGCCGCATAGATATTTATCTTGTTGTAACACAACGCCAAGAAAATCAACAAGATAAACCCACATATAGTGGGAAGGCATACTATAATAAAATGTAGAAGATACCCCATATAAGGAAATTGAACTTTAGGCCTCTAGGTTTCAATACTTTAACCTAGCCTCCTAACCAAATAGGCTAGGTCTCATTGGCCAATTAAAGATATTAATTAATTGAAAGTTTCAAGTATAACCACAAACTCTCCAAATGTACTTAAGAAATTAACTAATGATATCCATTTTATCCATTTAAACTTTTTATTTAGGTTTATGAAATTCAATAATCATATCAGATAATAGTGTTATATAAAAATGAATTGCTAAACACATTGATAATTGACTTTTTCTATTAGAAAAATGAATTATCCAATTGATATGATTACTTTGACATCAATTGTTTGCTAAATTACTAGCCGTGTCGAAAGTTATAGAAATGTAATGTGCACATTTATAATAATCCACTGTAATTGAATTATTATTCGATTGGGCAAACCTTTATACTACATAAATAACTAGTAGCCATGATTTGCAGATCAGGGGACTTCTGTAGTCCGTATAACACCGAGTAATTACCCCCGCTTATTAGTAAAGATTCCCCGATTCCAATTTCATTGAAGAGAGCAAACACAACGTCGAATAAACTGTACAGAACCAACCCATTTGTGAGAGAGAGAGAGAGAGAGACCATTCGTTTAAGGACACCCCCCAAGAAGGTCCAGAGCAGTGGGAAATTCTCGCCAAATTGCGTCGTTTTGTTGATCTGTACGGAGATGAGATTGGTTGGGAGCCCTGGCCCTAGTGTCGTCGACTGTAGTGCCGTTGTTGGAACCTCTGAAGCGCTGGACTGCAGCGCCACCGCCACCGCCACCAGCGAAAGCGGGTCGGTGGTGGTGGTCGGAGTTAAGTTGGATGCACGTAGCAGGGAGTTGCTTACGTGGGCGTTGGTGAAAGTGGCACAGTCTGGGGATCGCGTCATTGCTCTTCACGTCCTCGATCCCTGCCCCGGTACCTTTCTCTCTCTACACTAATTGAGAGCTTGTGTGGCGCCTTACTCTGTGCACCATGTACCACGTGGGAGCTTGTATCGTGTTTAGGGGATTCGATCTGTAAAATTGTGGGAATTTTTGGAGTTTCTAACTGTTTGTTTTGCTCCGGCGAAGCCACCTACTGTCGGAGTTTGTAAATCGTTTGACATTTGGTGCTTGTTTTATGATATCAGATGAATTGTTTGATTCTTATACTCTCTATTTTTTTTCATGTTAAGAAGGTAAGGCGAGTTTGCTTTCGTTGGTAAAGACTTTCAATTCAGTGCGGGCTGCTTACGAAGGCTTCTGTAACCTGAAACAGGTCTGATTAGAATTCCTTATAATTCTTCTCCTGCTTCTCCTCCTCCTTTTATTTTATGTTCTTTAACTCAAATGCAACAAGAATTTTAGATTTGAATCACTTAACAGCCTTTTTCTCCTTTTCACTGTCAACTCAGTTCTCCTTTTCTTTGATTCTTGTCTTTTATTTATTCCTTCCAAGAATGATAGGATATAAATACAAGTATTTGTCTTTCTTTTAATTTATTTCAAGCTTGCTGAACCCATCAATTTGCCAGGTGGATCTCAAGCTTAAGGTCTGTAGAGGGTCGCCAGTACGGAAAGTCCTAGCTCAGGAAGTAAAATTGTGTGGAGCAACTAGTTTAATTGTGGGTTCGTCTGTAGCAAATCACACAATTCGATCCAGGACATCGGTTGCCAAGTATTGCGCGAAAAATCTCCATAAGAATATCTCAGTTATATCTGTTAATAATGGCAAGATTATGTTCCTAAGAGAAGCAACTGCTACAGTAGACCCAGACTTGTCAAGATGCAAACTGAGGAGAATTGTTGGAAAAAGCCCCTTGAGTTTACCACCTGAGAGAGTTTTGTCAGCCTCATCCAGTAGTGATAATGAGCAAAACTCTTTGGCGTTGGTTCCCATCAAGATTCAGGAAATGCCCGAGTCGGGATCACGGTGGACACTTCTGCGAAAAGTGTTTTTCCAGAGTGGCAAAATACCTGAAACTCCTCCGTCTGCTAAGAAGAAGTCTATAATGCAACGGATGTTGAAATTACCTAGTCGTCAGTCTGTGACAGCTATCTATCCTGATAAAAAACATACAAATGAGTCCATCAAGGATGAGTATCATTGTACAGACTTGGATGCAGATTATGGTGCTATCGTTCCTTATGTGCCTGAAACCAATGCCGTACCTGATTCTCTAAAACCATTTCTAGAGAACTTGAGGATCTTCAGCTGAAGTACTCATCAAAGTGTAGAATATTTAGCTACCAAGAACTTTTATCGGCGACAAACAATTTTACAGATGGTTCGTTTCTTCTCTCCTGAATGGTGTCTTTATAATTTGTTTTTGCTGCTCACCATTTTGGGTTTTCTTACTGACTCTCATCTGATATTATCAGCAAACATGATCGGGAAAGGTGGAAGCAGTCGAGTTTATAGAGGCTGTCTACCTGATGACAAGGAACTGGCTGTGAAGATTCTTAAGCCATCAGAGGATGTCTTGGGCCATTTTGTTTCAGAAATTGAAATAATCACTTCTCTGCAACATAAAAACATAATTTCATTGGTCGGTTTCTGTTTTGAGGACCATAATCTACTTTTGGTCTATGATCTTTTATCCAGAGGAAGCCTAGAAGACAATCTTCATGGTATGCAAAAAATTCTTCTCCCTGCTTATTGTAGGAGTCTTGAATGATGTTTAATTTTTATTGATGAATAAACTCTTTCTGAATTAGGTTCTCGGCAGAGTGGGAAGTCATTTTGTTGGGAAGATAGATATAATGTTGCTTTGTGTGTGGCTGAGGCACTGGATCATCTGCATAAAGCCTTGGTTGAACCTGTCATTCATAGGGATGTGAAGTCTTCAAATATCCTACTTTCAGATGCTTTTGAGCCAAAGGTGCTGCTAACTTATCACAAACTTCAGTGTTAGCTGTTATCATTACTTGTACTGACGACAATTTTTGTCTTTGCAGCTGTCAGATTTTGGGCTTGCTACTTGGGCTTCAAGTTCTTCACCTCATATAGATACCATTGATGTTGCTGGAACATTTGGGTAAGTTTTGTTTTCTTTCTTTAGTTCTAAGACATTTAGATTCAGTTGATAACCTTTATCATGTGGCAGCTACTTGGCTCCAGAATACTTTATGCATGGCAAATTGAACGAAAAGGTCGATGTTTATGCATTTGGTGTGGTACTACTTGAGCTTTTGTCTGGAAGAAAGCCTATTGATAATGAACTTCCCAAGGGTGAAGCAAGCTTGGTGATGTGGGTAAGTATATGCATGCTTAGTGCAAGTTTTCCCTGGCTTTCTCCTATTTCCTGTCTTCTAAATATCCATACAATTAAGCAGTGTTTTGGTTATCGAAGTCTTGTGAATGGTTTTAAAAACTGAGATTTTGCGGTGTCAGATACCTGGAGATGATATTTTCATTTTGATTTATTTAGCCTTGGTTTCATTACATTTTTGCTGCTGAAGATTTATCAGTTTAACTCTTTGTTGGTTCAACTCTATATCTGCTGATATTTACAGGCATATCGTGTCATGAAAGACGGGAAGATTTCACGGTTGCTTGATCCTAACCTAGTTGATGATGTTGACTACGATCAATTTGAGAAAATGGTCCTTGCTGCAATCCTTTGCATCAGACGTGTACCTCAATCTCGCCCAGAGATTGGCACTGTAATAATTTTACCTCAAGTGTAAATATGGCAATACGTCATTTAGACAATGCATTTTAACTATTGGCATTCCCTTGTAACAGATTGTCAAACTCCTTCAAGGTGATCGGGAAGTTCTTGAGTGGGATCGGAAGAGCACACGTCTATACGTCGGAAGAAGTAGATAGTGTAGACGGCGAGCACTCTGGGACAAACATGCGGTCTTTTATTAACCTTGCATTGCTTAACTTGGAGGAAGGCTCTGGTTCTAGTAGCAGCACTGAGCAAAATATCTTGGTCGAAGATTACCTCCAAGGCAGATGGAGTCTTTCATCAAGCTTTGACTAAACAGTGGTTGTGTTGATAGTCCCTAAGCAACCAAAGGTGGTTCTGTTGTGAGACCGTGTAAGTCCATTTGCTTAACGTTCTATACATCATCACATTGCCAGGTCTCGGACGAGAGGGTAACAGTGTTTTGACCTCCTCCTAACCTGATATGTACAACAGTCCAGATCAAGTTATGACTGCTTTTTGATGTCTTGATTGCATTTTTCGCGATTCTTTAGTCAAGTCAAGTAGTGAAATTGCAGCTCCATAGGCGAATGCGAGCTATTGCTTCAGTGGGCACACCATGAACAGACTGCCCTTATTTGTAATTTACAGGTGTGAAATGTAATACAAAATCTCAAATTATTTTTATTAAAAAATGATATTCCATTCTTGCCCGAGCATTTTTACGTTTTTGAATGTGTCTTTTACATAACTTGATGGGGATGACAACTTGGTTCTTTGCTTGATTCGTTTTCTCCCACTTTGGAATTGGATTGTATTCTTTATTCGGTTGTTAGGAGAGTCTCTTTTGATGCTATTGTTATTGTTGTTTCATCATGTACTTTGTCAACAATGTGAGAGGGTCTTAGCACTCGATTTTTGTTTTACAACTTGTGATTTTTAAGTCTCTTTCAACGTATTGCTATTTCTCTACCAGCACACGATGACGTCGCATATTTTATATGTCAGTCGCAAGGAAATTTAAAAAGAAAAAATTTAAGTGATGATGTGCGAAGAAATAACTATACATTATTGCTTGATATTAATTGCCAAGACAAGAAAGCTAGATATAAAGTTCAAAGCTGATGTGTTGGTGCCATTCTATTGTTACAATTACCCGGCAAATGAGAATTGTTTTTCTTCATAAGCTTTGTTCCGGATGTAATTGTAAATTTATAACTTAGCGTCAATTTAATTTTAGTTGCTTATTTAGTATTTAAATTAAATCAATGCCATTTATAACTTCATCCCAGACAATCAACCGCCTATTTAACTTTTAGAATTTGAGGTCTATTTGGTAATCAATTTAGGGTCCCAAACCCTTATACGTTGCAGGTCCTCAACTTTTTACTACCTCCGTACCAAAAAAATAGACTCATTCTAATTTTCACAAATATTAAAAAAAATTAAAATTAATAGTGTTGGAAAGGTAAATTTTAGTATCATTTCTCTAATATATCATTTCATTTATTAAAATTTTCAAATTAAATAATACTACCTTCATCCCACAAAGACCCCACAAAGACGGTCTAATTTTCTTTTTCCATCTCTCCTAAAATATTGACCACTTATTTTTGTTAAAATTATAGTTGGAATATTAGTTTTCTTTTATGTCCCTATTTAACATGCATGTGTATTGTAATTAATAAAATAATATTATTTAAAATGAAATATTTAATAAATGAAATAGTATATTAAGAAAACTACTCCCTTACCAGTGTATTGCACGGGAAAATCAATTATTTGACAAAATAATATTTTACTTGAAATATCATAAAAAATGAAGAAGATGTATATTAACAATATAGTAATATAATAAAATCAGTTCTTTAGTTCAAATTAATAATGAAAACCAAATACTTAAAGTCATTTAATTAATTAACATATATATAGATTTTTCAAGTAGATCAATTTGTTATCTACCAAATCTTGAAAAAGTAAAAAAGAGATAGATTGACGGGATTAGAGAGTCCCTTTCTCCTCCCATATCCTGCCCACCTACATGGGGGGCTGTTCATATCACCCGTCTGGCGGGATAGGTGGGAGGAAATCATTTTTTTGGATAAGAGAAAAAATGAGAAGATAAAATGAAGAAAAAATGGAAACCCCGAAAATGTACTAAAATATTATATCAAGAATAATAAAAAATATATAGAATTATGATATCACCAGTCTTTTTATGGAGCCCAACTTTAAATGGAAAAATAAAAACTAGACACTTAAGTCTTTTTTTTTAATTAGATTTTCACATGTGTGTTGCAGGGGAAAAACAAATATCAAATTATTTTTTAAAAAATTAAATAATATGAAATTTATAATTTCTTCTTTTTTTTTTGGTATACTGAAATTTTGTAAAGTTACGTCACTCAATAAGGAATAGTTAATTTTTAAAGCAACTATAATTTATGGCAAAGTTTAATCATATTGTTATTGTTAGCGTAAATAAATATCATTTTACTTTTTAGCACTAATTTAGATAAATGATATTATAGGAAATAATTGTTAGTTGGACGGTGTCAATTATTTTGAAAATATTTGTTATTTGAAAAAAATAAAATCATCAGATAGCATGGAGACAATATAAATTAATAATACATAAAATTAATCATATATTTTTAAAGAAAATAGTCGTAATCTATTTATTAATATTTATAGTAGGAAACGCTAAGAAAAAATTATAATTATAATTTTCAGCTAACTTAAATTAACGATATATATGTGTTTAATTAATTAAATATTTAATTTAATTAAGACAGTTCATAAAAAATAAAAGTTAAACTACAAATATTTTAATCACATGAACACTTATCCATCATTACATAATCAAATTTATCTGCATGTAAACAATGAAATGATGATAAATATCTGTTAGCTATTAACTTAAATAGTGAATCTTATTTCAAAAAAATTGGTTGGATAAGGGAAAAGAGAATAAAAAAATTGAAAAAATTCAAAATATAATATGAGTTACCGCGATAGAAAATAAAACGTCGAAAAAGACCTTATTAATTGGTTTTTTGGTTAGAAAACTGTAGTACAAAGGTACCGCAGACTAATTTACTTTTATATATATATAGATTACTATCGTATCCCCTCAACTTAAATTTTTACCAATATTTAGGTTTTCAGAGAAAAAATAATAAATTAAGTAAGGTATTAAACATATAACTCTATGTTTTATGACGTGTGGTTTATCGTATTAAATCAAAGTGTAAGTTTTGAAACTGATTTAATTTTACTTTATTATTATATTCTTAATCTCACGAGTATGCACAAAATAAGGAGAAGTCTCAATAACCCAATACTTGAAATTTGTCTATCAATTTTATAATTTTAAAGAAATATTAAATCTTTAAAAATAACTTAAAAATTAATAGAATATGTTTAACAAATATTAATGAATAATAAATAGCATGTTATATATAAAATAAAAATATATATAATTTTTTGTATATTATACTATAAAATAAAATAATAGCAAAATGTAACTAATGGATAATTATTACTTTTTCTGAAGAGAATGAATTAATATTATATTATAAAATAAAAACTAAAAGAAGCATATAAAAGTAGGATAGTGGTTTTGGCAGAAAACTTACATATGACCACTATCTTACTTTAACATATATATATATACACACACACAAGTATAATACCCGTACGATGCATAAAAAGAGCAACATTCAAAAATATAACTAATAGGAATTTAAAAAGTAAATGAGAAATATTTATACATCAATTGAATTGAAAATATAAAAACATGACTGTACATCAACAGAAAAAGTAAAAAACAATTAGATCAATTGGTCAAAAAGTGAGATTCAATGTTGAAATTACTAATTTTTAAATGTTAGAGTTAGATTACACAATCAAAAGAAATGTTAGGGTTAAATTGCACTAATTAGCCATTTCAAAATAGAAAGATAAAATAAATTAATGAAAAACAATAAAATAAATTAATGATAAACAAAATATAACATTAGCGATTACGTCATCAATTTAGGAGGGAAAAAATGTTTAGATTACTTTTGATTAGATAAATATATAGATATAATAGAAATAATAACCTGATAATAAAATAACAAAACTCATTTTAGGAAAAAAACAAATAGTAAATATGACATCAGCAAATAAATCTAATTGATCCATGTTTAGGCAAGAAAAAATGTAGAAAACTACCTTTGATTTAGATAATAATAATAATAGATATATAAGGTAAGATAAGATATCATCTATATCTATATATTTAATTAATATATAAATATAGATGTATTAAATTTTACATTTCTAAAATTATTAATTGTACCTTTCTTAAAATTGAAATGAGTTTACCTTTATGGTTTGTGGGAAGTAAACTATTTTGTTAATTACAATGCGTATTAAATTAAATTACATGAGTAGAAAATGATTACATTAAAAGTAAACTACGTTCTAACTGCATTCTTAAAAACAAAATATGATTATAGATCGGCGAGACGGAGGTGGTATTGCAACATTATTATTATTATTATAACGTGCAACGAAAGTGTTACGTACAAATTGTTATCAAAAGTGACTTGGGGCTTTGGTGGGGGGGGGGGGGGTATAAATGACGAATCCTCAATCTTTGATGTGATTTTTACGTTCATCCCCCAATTCTTTTGGGATTTTAGTTAGGGTTTAAGGAGAGAGTCGGGAGGCTGGTTTCATTCAGCTCAACGTATCACTTGTGTTGCATTGATTTCTACGGTAATTCTTCTTCTTCTTCTTCTTCTTCTTCTTCTTCTTCTTCTTGTTCACCAAAGAATTTGTATGTGAATTTCTGATTTATTTGTGTGCTAATCGGATTATAATATTCAGTCCATCTTCCTTTACGGTTCTGGTGGCGCCTAAAAGAGATCGGCTTCCTCCCCTCCATAAGAATAGTTAGATGGTGAAGAAAATCATTTTGTTATCTAGTTTGAGAGCTCTTCAAGGCGAGGTTTTACTCAACAGAATAGTTCAACATTAAAGGGATATTGCCCAAATATTAATCGCCCCGAAAGGGGTGTTTTGTTGCTGTAACAAGAAGTTTCGATTTTTTACCGCCAAAAAATAAAAAATAAAAAAATAAATTGGATTTTCTTCTGCCTCCTAGAAATGAATTGGATTTCCTTTTTATTCTCTCTTTATGCCAATATTCGTTGTGCACAGGATTTTCTATCAATACGTTGAATTCCTGTGATGATGAATGCTGATTCACTTACACTGAACATCGTATTCTTAAACTGTCGCCTGAATATGAAGTTACTGGACTTAATTTTCTAGAACCATGAATGAAGATTTGCTTGAGATGCTTCTTCAGAAATGAAGTTTATATTACTCAGTTAAAATACGAGGGTATAGCTGAGGAAAGCTGACTTGTAATTCATTTTACAATTTACGTTAGAGGCAAAATTTCTGGTGATGATGTGGAACGGAGATGTACATTGGGAAAATAGGATTACTTACAAAGAGTTTGATTTCAAGTAGGTTTTGTGGTAAGTTCATAACATATTAACATTTCTGCTATCTTTTACCTTTTGCTATAATTAAAGGGACCTTTGGATTTAAATTTACTTTAAGACTATTGAATTAATAGAACTGTTGAGTTGAAATCTTCCTGTTTGCTGTTTCTTCTTAATTTCTTTCATTTCCTTGACTGTCTTCTCTTTTTCTGTTTGTCGTTACGTGCTCCATCAGCTAGTTAATTGATCTGTCCTTTATGCCAGTGATGATACAGAAAAACAGTTCAAGGCTTACAGCTCCCACACTTTATATTGCCATTTACGAGGCTTCTGCATCGTTTCATTTAGCCTTATGCCTCAAGGCTAAGCCTAAAGACAATTAAGGTGTTTGCCCGTTTGTCTTGCATCCTCTGGACATTTTATGCCTGGTCTTAGCATGTTGGGCCATTTTTTTCCATTTTACTTCACCAATTCGTTTTTTTTTGTTTGTCAGTTTAAATTTGCAATCTGCTTCACACTGCATCTTTTGAGATGATGTATGAATTATCATTGAGCAGGTTTTTGTGTTTTTACACAATCCAAAATTGCTTACCGTTGCAAGTTGAGGCTTATGCCTCACCTTATGTAGTAAAATGCTTAGTACTGGATCCCGCCTTTTAAACGTTGCTTTATGCACCTTATTGGGAACAATATCAAAGCAAATAGGTTGCGATCTTACAACTTGAAAAATATTGAAAGAAGTCTGGTGGT
Source organism: Nyctanthes arbor-tristis (assembly GCA_963692815.1). Taxonomy (NCBI): domain Eukaryota; kingdom Viridiplantae; phylum Streptophyta; class Magnoliopsida; order Lamiales; family Oleaceae; genus Nyctanthes; species Nyctanthes arbor-tristis. Next base: position 7,250 of record CAVNYN010270776.1, on the reverse strand, counting down.
ATGGCAATAAGACGGGTATGAATCTGGTGGTGACTGCGGTTTTATAGGCACTTATTACTTCTCGTAAATTGAAATGGGCCCACCATTGTGATTTGACAAATGCAAATGAATAACTGTTTAGATAAAGGGGGAAATCAGTAACTGCTATTGTCACCTAAAATTCTTACTTAGACGTGCACCCCGGTTGATCAATATTTGTGCCTGACAGGACAAATAATGGCGACCCAACCAAAAGAAGACAACATCCCACATCCAGCGGGGAATCAGCAAGAAGCAACACACACAGCTTTTGGGTTGGGAGGAAAAATAGAAGAGCAGTATCGGAAGCTCAAAGAGCACGCAGAAACATATCCCTATGTCTGGGGTTCTTACATTCTTGTATATGGAGGGTTTGGCCTTTGGTTGACCTACAGGTGGAGAAAGCTCTGTAAAACTGAAGACAGAGTTCGAGTTCTTCAAGAACGACTCCGCAAGCTTGTTGAAGCTGAGCAGCCATCAAATTCCATTGCGGGAAAACAGCAATCAGCAAATTCTTCGTCAGGGGTAAACCATGCACCTCCATCTGCTGATAAAACAATCAAATAGTCTGTTTATGCTACAACTGAACCTAGTCATCTACAGGTTTGGGCTTGAAGCAGTAGCTGCTCAAATGAATTATTGTTTGGCTAATCCTCGTGGAAACACAGTTTTCTGTAGTTTGTTCATACCTAAAGAGCAGAAAATTTTGTAGTAACTTGCAATTTTTTGCCACATTGTTCAGATGACAGCACAAGTATTGGCACTTAATTTTTCACTTCGGAAAATTGCTGGCATTCTGGAGTGAAACTTGAATTCAGCCAAATGATGAATGCATTCTTTTCTTAATATTTGTTCAGATGCTTGAAAACGCAGAGTTGCAGACGGTCAAGATTCTTGTTTGTATTTTGCCATCAGAAGTAATTAGTTTACCTTTGAATGAAGTTGTTATTAATTGGTTTTTAAGTGTTGAATTGTTCTTGTTTATATGATATGGGAGGCTGATCGTTCTGAGTTCTGACATGCGCCATAAACGTCGTATCATTTTCTCGGGCGTAACCTAACCTATCTCTTTTTGATCGTCTAACTGAAAAAACATATAATATATATATATATATATCTACTAAGGGAAGTCTTACAGAAATAGTGGCGGGTTCCTGATGTGAGCATTTTGAGCCAATTTAACTCTTAGTGGGAGATCATTCAAATTAATATAAACACTTATGGCTATTAAAACAAGATAAATGAACTTACATGAACCATCATTGAGTGATGCATTCACTAAAACTCGAGCACATATGCAACAAAATGCATCTCGACTTCATAACCAAAAAACTATGGAACTAGAATATGGGTCTGAAAGGCCTAGCTGGTCATATGAGGTAGTGTGAAGAAGAGAAAAATCAAGAAGATGACAAAGTGTACAATTTTTGTACACTCCCCCCTATATTTACTTAAATGTCCTTTGTCCTAATATCTTTGAAATCTCAACCTTTGAGGGGTGTGAGTAAATTCATAGAAGTGTGTACAAAAGTTGTATATATTGTGTGTACAAATAACACTTCTCTTTTAATTAAAGATAAACAGAAAGGTGTAAGAAAAGAGAGAAAAATAGGAGAGAAATAAGATAGAAATTCAAAATTAATGATCATATAATAATGGAGAAGGTGGAAATAAAGATGAATTTTAGACCTAACACGTGACACAATAAAAATCGAGTAAAAAGATAGGATTAAAAGAGAGAGAACTGATTAAAAGAAAAATAGGAAACATCTAAGGTCCTATTCTCTATGGCTCTGGACTTTCACTATGAATAAATCATTAAAATCAAGTTTGTTTTTCCACAAAAGCTCGTGCAGTAGTACCTTTCAGCCGTGCCCCTTGAAGTTTTCATCTCTACAATGTGCTGAAGATTATCATTAATTTGCAAAGCTAATGCAGAAAGCTCAACAAAGCACACCAATCTATCTGGTAAATTTCGCAGTCGAAAATCAATTCAGAAACCTGCAACAAAAGGTTAAGGGCCCCAAAATCAGAAATTTGCAAAGGCATTTCCCGTATGAACCTTTTGTAGCCAAAGCTTATATTTACAGAAAATGTTACTAGATCCGTAGAAACCTTATGCCATGAAAAATCATACTTGAATGATTGGAATTTCATGGCAATGCCGCAGCATTTACTAGGTGCATGCGACAAATTTTCAGAAAGCAAGAATTACAAATTAACTACTCTTTGAAACCCCGTTGAGATAGTATCCAGGTCAATCTCCTCAATACCTCTTGCCATTTGGAGCTGACTAAGCTGAAGTATCAATTCTGCTATTTGCTTGTGAAGCTTCTCTCCCTTATCGGGTAATCTAGAGACAAGAACCTGAAAAAACAATTACAGACAGAAGATAAGCACGATTGCATACCTTATGGAAGCAAAATTGTGGAAGAATTAAAAAAACTGGGAAATATGCAAAAAAGCGGCTGGCGAAAGAATCTTCTCCAATTGATCAAACAAATTCTGAACTAAGGCTTCAAATTACAAAACAAACCTGGAAGGCTGGACATATTTAATCTTAAGATGCTTTAGAATATTTAACCCAAGTCCAATGGTTTTAGTTGCATATATAAAAATGAAGCTAGACCATCTAGAGGATGGATTTGAGCATCAGATTGCATCTAAGTCTATAGGTTATAGGTAACTTGTTAAATACCGTAAGGTTAATTTCCAATTCAAAGACTTTGAAGCTTGTTTTCTTCTTTGGAGTATGTTACTGTCAGCTGGTGGAAAATTTGAAATTTCAATTGATAATACATTTGAATTGATTACTTTATATTCTGCAGTAAATGAAGCATCACATTCCAGAGATACTCTAGTAACTATTTCTGAAAATTAAGGGTGCACTTACACAGCTTCTCTATAGTCAGAAGCATTACGTATTAACCCTGGATCATTCAATTGTGTTAAAAGGAATACCAGAAGATATACCTTATTGTTAAGCGTCTGAGATAAGCACCAGATTCTCTTTTTGATTTCAGTTTCTGAAGGTTCACTATCAGCAGGAGCAGAACTTTTCTGGAACCTCTGTAAATCCTTGGGTTTGAAGGCATACTTTGCCCTGCAAATATAGAATACAATAGCATTACTTGTGCTAAGATAGGTTGGGATTAGGACTACAATCAACCACTTAAGTAGTTTATTGAAGCAATACCCATCAACATTATATTCATGGGACGAGCTAGCGGCTGCATTCCCCTTGAATGTTATCCCCCTTACTCTGTATCCAAAATCCATCCAAAACTTTCAGGGTTACAAAAATTGTATAGATCTATCATAGCAATAACCGCAAGTCGCATTGGGAGGCATGGGAGGCAGGCCATAAGAAGACACGTTACTTCTGCCGTTACACTGCACAAGAAAGACTACATCATGCAGCATTCAGGCATTGAAAAACAGGAATTCACCTTTGCTCTTCCTCCTCCATCTGAGCAATGGGTACAGGGGCTGTCTTGGAGAAGAGTAAACTGTGATGGCTAACACCAGCTATATTTAGAGTTTCAAGGAACTCTATATGGGTTCTGAGAGACTCTACCCTAGATGAGGATGAAAAGATAAAAATTTGTTAGAATAGTTAAGCAAGGAAATGCTTGTACAAGTACGTCTTTGACAGCAGCAACAATAAGCTTATGAAATCTATCAGCTCATGAAATCAATCAGCTCTTGGACTAATACCAGTTCTATGATGATTAAAAAAAAAAAAAAGAGTTATGCATTGAATAATATATATGATAAGCATTTTTTATTCTCATTAATATCTCAAACTAAAAAAATGAAATCTTTCAAATTATTTGAGAAATTAAATATCCAATTAAAAACTGCAGTTAACTGAATATCTTGGAAGTTAATAAAACCAAATAAGTAATCATATTACATTATGTGTTGCCGATCATGTTCTTCATGCAACTGCTGTTGAGTCAGGGAGATATCAAATCCTTGTTTAGGAAGGCTGAAAAGATCTCTCAGATCCTGAAGAGTAATAGACAATATCAGCCTCAAATGATGTACCATAAAGAGCAAAGATTCACTGTAAAACTTCTGAAAGGAAAGATCTAATTCCTCTCGATCTTTCTGCAGTGTAGATTGGAAAAAGGGAACATCTTCAAGAGACTTTAGTGGACATCAATTTGGGATATTACAAAACGAAATGAAGAATTTAAGTTTGCCAAGATGTGCAAACATTTCAACTTCAAGCAAAATACCTGTTGACTGAAATACCGAATCTGTTCTTTATGCTCTGTGGCACTTTTAAATAGCCCTCCTTTGAAAACCTATACAACGAATTTGAAAATTAAGAAGATTGAAAAAAATTAGGAAAGGTTTTAAAATTGATGAATTTTGGCAGAGGAGAAAAAGGTACTCACAAGATAGTGAAACCCTTTTCTAACTAAGTAAAACTTTTAAGGTAATGCTGATGTAATACAACGAAAGAGACCTATACCCATAACTGGAAAGGACTTGAAGAAGTGAATGTGACTTAAAATGTAAATGCAAAGAGAAAGTAAATTGAAAATAGAAGTGGACCTGGCAAAAGCCTCTATGAGTACTAGACATGACACATAATGCATTAAGGTACCGGCAACATAATATAACAGGAAAAAGTATTCAACCTGCTTTCTATAAATTTTCTCTTCAACGGTACTGCATGTCATTAATCTGTATACAACTACATCTTTCTTTTGCCCAATCCTGTATGCACGATCAACACTTTGATTGTCCATGCTGTAGAAGTTGCAAAGCAAGTCAATAACACATAGTACAGTTTCAATAAAATTCTTGGGAAAAGGTTAGCTACAACATGTCAAGGTCAGTCTGCTGTTTCTTGTATCTTGACAACCATTGTGCATACAAGCACATTAGCCAAGAATTTGCTTTATATACAAATCAATAGAGTTGTATGGTTTTCTTAAAATTTAATTGAGTGCTAGACAGGCATCACTCATTAGCCAAGAAACTTAGCATCACTCATTAGCCAAGAAACTTAGGTTTTCTTAAATTTAAATGAACTATAGGCAATAAAGTCAAAATTTTCTTTTATTTATTTATTTTTTCAAAGAAGCACCTTGGGTTCCTTGCTGGATCTGCCACAATTACACGATCTGCTTCTGTGAGTGTAAGTCCCAATCCACCAACTTGGGAAGTTAAGAGAAATAATGGAGCTCCACGACCCTCTTGGAAATTCTGAAAAATAAATGACAGGTGAATTGATATGTGAATTCCACATGAATACTGATATAATTATATCCAGAAGCATACCTTAACAATCTCAGCTCTATCACTTGCTTTTGTGGTACCATCTATCCGCAAGAACTTGTAGTTGCTGGATACTAGGGATTCCTGACAAACAAGTATGGTTAAAGAAATACCGTTAATATGCTGAATCTTGAGAACAATCCAAAACACGTGACAAGGAAAAAGTAAGAGGGCCGGCAAAGTTCACCGTCAAATTCAAATAAAAAAAAAGGTAACGCGTAAAACCCTGCGAATATTTTTAGAAGTTACCCCAGCTAAGGCCTTTCATGAATGAAAACATACACCCCTGATATAGAATATCACGAGGAATAACTACTGAGAATGCTAGAGTAATATTTTTAGTTGGTTGTCATATGTCAAGCCTAATATAGAGCAACATCAATTAAGAGACTATCCTTACACCAAAGCTAGTAACGTACCACATGACAAGATCATAGAGCAACAAGAAACAGGATAAAAGGATTATAAAACACTATTCACAGTTAAGGACTACCAGTAGGCAACCGAATAAAAATGAATGTTACAGCCTGTAGGTAAGAAAAAGCTTCTCCACTAAATTTCAGGAAGCAAGAAACTCTACCCAACTGGACACATCTAGTTCATTTGCTTCATCCTTCGTTACTATTACACCATTCCGCATTACTCTCATTCACATAGTAGTTTCGGAGACTCAATCCAGAACATATAATCAACAAATTGAAACAAACCTGAATTAGATTAAGCATCTTCCGTGTTTGTGAAAATATAAGCACCTTGTGTCCCTTTGGAAGTAGATCACCCTATACAAAATCACATATAAGAAGAAAAACTATACTTGTGCACCTAAGCAGATTAATCAGCAGCCGTGATCTGACGTACTTACCAGTAGGGAGAGTATGAATGATATTTTGCAAGAGACATCATGCTTTTCTATAAACTCAAATTCATCTGCAACATCTGCTATATGCATAGCCAACTTCTCAGCCACGCCACGACGCTCTTCCGATCTATTGAATCCATCCCCTCCAAGACATCTTCAGCAGCCCTTTTTGTTAATAGAAGTGGATGATCACATATTTTCTTTAGAATCTGCTTGCAAAGGTATAAAAATTTACATTGAGAGGCTTGAGATGGTAAAGACAACTAAGTCAGTGAAACCAATAAAAAACTGAGTAGGAAGAAGAAAAATGAAGCATTGATGTTTAGAAGACCATGCCATAGCATAAAATGAAAATTTTAAGGTCATAGCTATAAGTGCTTAATAATTCATATGCAAAAGTTATAAAGTTTAAGAAAACAAAAAATGACTGACATGATCACTTATGTCCCGGTTTCCAAAAAAAAAGAGAAAGAAACCTGGCGGTGAGTTGTGCTTGTGCCTGAGACAAGATCCAAGCAACATGGAACCAAAGCAAGCAATTACTTTTTTCAGCTCCATCTTGTAGTTTGCATATGAAATCTTTTATACTTTCAGACTGGTAAATTTGATGCACTTACATAGCTATACTTAAAGGATACTTTCTTTGTGACTAAGTGGGATTTGATGTTAACATTGAAACCTACAACTAAAACATTGAGAATTTTTTGGTAAGCTTGAAAGATGATTTTAAGCATCTTATTTTGGCAGTATTTAAGTTAGTACTACCAGAATAAGAAGATAGAGCCAAACCACCACACTCATCGATTCATTGTGAAGAAAATAAAATCAATAATATACCCAAAAAAAAAAAAAAAAAAAGTTTATACCAGACAAGAATCAAATCTGTTCCATTATAAGATTAGAAAGAAATCCTAACCAAAAAAACATGTCTATGTGTTGAAGTGTGTTGAAAGAATTCCAAAAGAATTGGCTACTTTTGTTGCAAGGATTGCAATTTCAAACACATTTCTGAGATACTGTCTCGAAGGCAGTATATATTATAACAAACTAAAGCAAAAAATTATCCCCTCCGATTACC